>WAAG01031278.1:159542-240921 GCA_013390105.1 Tichodroma muraria | reverse complement strand
CGGGGACGGAAAAAGTGAGGAAGAGCCTCTTTAGCAGGAATTGGGGCCGCGGGAGGCCGGTGATGCTCTCCTGGGGAGCCCGGGATCCCCGCGGGTGCCAGCCCGGCATCTCTCGGCGGGCAGCTCAGAGCCTTCCCCGGCCGGACCGAACCCCTCGGCCAGAGGCTGGGTGTGTTTCGTGATGGAAATCAGGAAAAATGCCCCATTTTGCCCCCTCTGCCATTTATTTTTGTACCCCGGGATAACATCGCAGTCTCCCGCTGATGACCCTGCGCCTCCCCATCCCAGGGAGACCCCAGCCATGTTCAGCCCTTTAGCGTCTTCCGGGGAAGGGAGGCAGGAATGTCTTTGAACAAAATATTAAAAGATTAAGGTGTGGAGGAAATAAAGGGTCACACCTTTAGGGTGGAGGTAAACCCCCTCCGGTCAGGATTTCCCGAGTATTGGGGCACAGAGGACTGGAGACCCTCTCCCGCTGGGTCCCCGGGGACATCCCCGTGCGCTGGGGATGCCTCCTGAGCCTGAGTTTATTCCAGAGTACCTGGAGGAGTTCCCCGGGGACGGCCGGGAATGCGTGAACTGCGGAGCCATGTCCACACCGCTCTGGAGGAAGGACGGCACCGGGCACTACCTGTGCAACGCCTGCGGGCTCTACCACAAAATGAACGGCATCAATCGGCCGCTCAAGCCGCAGAAGAGGCTGGTAAGAGAGGGAAACGCCGCCGGGATCCCCTGCTCCACCGCGGTTGACAGGAGGGCAGGGCCTGGGATATTGTCACGGCCGCTGTTGGGGTCACTGTATTTGTGTTAGGGTCTGTTTGATGCCCGGTCCTCCCACAGATTAAACGCCAAGACAGCCTTGCTGCCGCACAGGACCGGCTGGGGTCAGGGGAAATGGGATGAAGCCAGAGGGATTTCTGCCCTGGCAGGAGCAGTGGGCAGTGGAGACACGGCTGAAGGGACTGGAGGGGTCCCAGGGCTGCACCAGAGCTGAGCAGGAGCAATCACTCTTGCCTGTGGTCGGGACCCTGTGGGCTTCCCCAGGCTCTGTTCCTGCAGTGCGTGTTTTGATTTGTATTTGCTTATTATTACTATTATTATTGTTGTTGTTGTTGTTGTTATTTCCTAGTTCTCCGTGCAGACAGACACAGTTTAGGCAGAGCAGTTAACAGGAGGCAGAGCTGGTCCTGAGCTGGCCCAGCGGGTTTGTGGCCGCTCACACTGGGAGCAGGATGGGGCCCTGCTCCCCACTGCCTTCACCCTCCTGCCTGAGGGGAAAACTTGGGGTTTGGCAGTTCCCAGTTGCCCTGCTGGTTAAAGCATTAATTCCCTCTGTCAGTGTAATATTTGGCTTCCTCCAATTGGGATCCCATGGCGAGAGAGGAAAGGCGCATCCTTTTATTTTTTTTGTGGAGTCGCTTTGGGATGTTTAAATTTGGTGGTAACAGTTCTGGGTTTAGAGCTTGTCATCAGGCGCCGTCATTACAAACAGGATGTTTGTTGGAGCCGTGCTGGGGAACAGCTGGGAGCTCCTTGGGCTTTCACTAGGGGTGATTTTACTATTCCTGCAGTTATTTTTTTGTATTGCAAAACAAATTATTAGCAATAACCCAAAAATGACAAGTTCCTGTGTGTGAAAACCGGTCAGGGAAAAAAAGAAAAAGTTGAGATTGAGCAAGATGTTTCATTCTGATTCTGACCCTCGGAAATGTAGTTCTGGATTTGCAAAATGAAATGAGCAGTAGCTCCATGGAAAATCCCCCTGTTTAATTCATCACATTAAAATCAAGGCATTTGTGTGAAACATTCAACATTATCCTACAGGATTTGCCTGTCTCTCCAAAATCCTTCTGTCTCCTTAAATGTGATGACATTAAATCTGAATCCCCGGTCGCTGCTGTGCCGCAAATCTCAGAGTTACGCTGCTGATTTCTTCAGAGCAAACACGACCCGTGCATAGAGAGAGGTGCAAACCAGTTCAAATCCAACTCCGCATTTCAGACTGGCATCTGAATGTGTCACTGGATGAATTTTTAGGGGATTTTTGATCTGCTTTTCCCTGAGGGAATTGGAGACATCTCGCTGCTATTCCATATTTTATGTCAGCACATGGGAAGAGAGACAGCCGTGCATTGCCTGCACCCTGCCTGAGCCTCATCTATAGCACCCATCAGGCATTTTTCATCAAGCATTTCAACAAAGTTTTCTGATGGAAAATGCTTGTTTGCAGAATTAAGACCATTTCCCAGAGACGAGCAAGTATAGTTGGTAATTACCAAAATACTTCCAAACTTTTTTATTTTTTTGGCAATAAATGCAACAATGATAAAGCTTAAATGAAAGGGCTGGTTCTTGTCCAGGGGAAGCATTTTGCTGGGGTTGAAATACTTGAGGGGGTTTTGGTTTATGGATTAGAAAAGGGGCTGCAATTTTGACTTTCCGTTCTGACTTCGGAACGAAACATTTTGAAACCTTGGGTTTCCCAAGGATGAATTGTCTAGTTGCAACAAGTTCTGCCCTTTTGGAAGAAGAGGGATCTACTGATGATGGGCAAGAGAGTGCCAGCTCTGGGAGCAGAGCAGTGAATGCAGTGACTCTGTGGCTGTAGGAGCAGTGAAATCGGTTTTCACAGTGTGGTGAAATACAGACACAGGAAAGAAAAATGGTTGCTTTCATTCTTTACATTACGACCTTTGTTCTGTACGTAGACACGGCGCTGAGAGTCATTCTGACTTCTGTTTTCACAAAGCAAAGTCCCCCAGAAGAGAACAGAGCACAGCCCAGATAACACTGCGGGAATGATGTCCTGCAGCTCAGCCTGCTCCTGCATGAGCAGAAGTGTAGTTTCCACTTCATTTTTTGTTTCCTTTTATTTTTTTGAGATAAGGACAGCATCCTCTACACAGCAGGGCCAACTACTCTGCTCCAGCATGTCTGGATTCAAAAGGCTGTGACTCTCAGCAGAATGGGTTTGTGTTAGAGGAGAATGGAGGCAGCACGTTTTCTAGCCAAAGTTTCTTGGTGTGTTTCACAAGATGGTATCTTAGACCTAGTCTAAAAGTCCGAATCACTTTTGAAACCAGGAGCAGCTGAAGTTGAATGGCAGATGCAGTTCCCCCTATTAGGAATATTATCTGCTCTGCACAGTGGAGCATGGGGGGCAGATGCAGTGGCTGTAGCAGCTCCCACACCACCCAGAGCTGAAGGACTAACCCGGAGCTAAATTCTTCCAGCTTGGCTCAGAGAATATTTTTTCCACCTCAACCCAGGAGGAATTTTTGCAGCCTGTCCTTTTTTACACTTTGCAATGCACAGTGGGTTTGGTGACACTTTTGGGGAAGGTGGGGGTGGGATGTATCACAGCCCTGGGACAGTCTAGTAGGATCCGAGAGCCATCTCATGGTGTGTGCCTTGGCTTTCCTCTGCCCCTCAGTTCTTACTGCTCCCTCATCCTCCAAGGTGCAGCTTTGCTCAGAGCTGTAGTAACAAAGGCAAGTCTCAGAGGATGCTGCTGCCTTTGGCTCTGAGCCTCTGAGTTCCCCACTTTCAGGAGCTGAGCCCAGATATCTCAGCACACTTTGCTATAACTTCTTTCCTGTATACCACAGGTCCCCTTGAATCTGTTGGAAATGGGGGCATAGAAGCATCAATTAAATCTGGGGTTTCGGTGCCTTTTTTTTTCCTTGTGAAACCCAGTGGTTTCTTTTCCACCTTTGAAAAGGAGGTGAAGTAAAGTCCCTGACAGCTTGGTCTCCCTCAGAAAGACCTTCCCTGCTGGCTTTGAATTTTTTTGGGCTCTCCAAGCAGTTCTCACATGCAGTTAATTCAATAGCCACCAACTCACCATTCCTTGAGCTTATCAGCAGCACTTGGCTGTCAAGCCAGGTCTGTGAGGAGTTTTTGTTTGAGTGTATGGTGCATTTGTATAAATAAACAGTGAGCACAATGTTGAAGTCAACAACTTCCTAGACAAGGTCAGAATGGTACAAAGGCAGTGGGGTGGAGGCAGGCAGAAATGCATTTTCTTTCAAGAGAATCACTGGGAAACCAGGAATTATGTATTGTACCCTCGTCCTTCAGTGAGCAATGGTAGCCTTGACAGTCTCTTTCTTGCTAAGCTGGCAGGTTGTGGTGCAGGGGCAGGTTCTCATGGGGTTTCTGAGGTTTAAATTGCAATATTGGTGATGTAGGATGGTTTCTTCTCTCCCTGGATGTGTGAGGAGGAGCCAGCCTGCAGAGTGACATTCAGGATGCATAGAAGGCATTTCTCACTGTCCCAACAGGAAGCCCACGAGCAGGTTGTGACGCAGTGCTGGCAGGGTGGGCAAAGCTCCGGTGGGGCTGGCATTGCCCTTGGGCCACCAGAGCCACAGGTCACATTACCTCATCTGCAAGCTGAGGACAAATCGTCCTGTGAAACAGGGAGAGTGTGTCCCTCCCTCACAGGGACCTGTGGTGGCCCAGAAAATTTGAGACTTTCCAAAGGGCTTTGCACTGGTCTTCCCCCATCTGCAGGCAAGGACAGATTGCAGCAGGCGCAGTTGTCCCAGGGCCGAGTGGCTCCAGATTCCACTCTGTGCCCAGAGCAGGAGCTGGAGCTCAGAATCCTTCAGGTGTTCATCACCTCCCTCTGCTCCCATCCCCTCCTGGTTGCAGGGGAGAGCAGCACAGCCCTGGCAGCTGAAAGGCTCTGAAGTGCACTGTGTAGTTGCCCCAGGCTCTTGCTGTGACACCAAGTCCCATATCAGGGACAAAGATTGTTGTCTCATCCTCTGTGCCAGGCTTGTCAGCTCACGCTTTGGTGTATTACTATTTTTGCCTGGTTATTTCTTCCAAGCTGAATAATTCCCAAAGTGATGCTATTATTTGCAAATAGTTGCTGAGACCTCTTTGCTGAGCAACGAGTGAATCAAACCTAGGGCATATCACTTGTGCCTCTTGAAATTCAAAGCTGATCTTCATTTGACTGCTAACCTTGTAAAAACATTTCATTTTTATTCCTCCTTGTCCCACTTCATTCGTTATATTGCTCAGTCAGGATATCAAGCAATAATGGAAAAACAAACAAACAGGGAGTTCTTTATTGCCTCCATCACCTTTTGTCTGCCTTTGAGCATATTCAAAGCGATTTTTCTGGTGCCTGAAGAACGTATTTAGACATCTAAATGTGGGGAGCCTGAGAAATTACTTACGCCACAGATATCTTACACTTACTGAGGTCTTTTATTAAAATAGTTTCAACACCTGGTGTTAAAAGACTCTCAAATGAAATGCCTATTGAGCTGACAAGTCTGTGTAAAGAGAGATGTGAATTTCCCAGTGGCTTGGAGGGAAGTTGTCAGAAATTAGTTTGCTGCTTCTGCCAGAATATTTTCCTTCTCCGTTTCGAATTATTAGTGTTTAAGAGCCAGCAATCACTGCACTCACAAAATATGTCATTAATTAATGTCTGCAGGGTGTTTCTACAGCCTGTAAGAGAAGAGATTATCTGTGAGATTCGAAGAATAATCTCCCAGGTCTCATCATGGACCAGCTCAGTTTGGTTCTGCTCAGTTTATCCAACTAATTCCAGTTGTCTTAACCCAGAGATTAATTGGGATGTTTCTAACTTTATTGGTACTTCTGAGCGCAGGAAAACAGAAGAGTTCACTTAAAGCACGAGTTTTCTTCATGCATTTAAGGCCAGCCGGCATTTTCCGTCTCTTTCTCCATCTGAGTAGATGTCCTGGAGGGAAGGACTGCTCTGAGTCCTGATCACTTTCAGCAGATTTGTTGGAAGTTTGTGAAATGAGTTGCAAGGATATTTTCCAGGTTTATCAATCGCAAAAAAAAAAAAAAAACCCTCTCCAAACCAAAACAAATTAAACAACCCAAACCAAACAAACACTTGCAAATTGAAGTGATCTCATTTGAATGCAATTCCTTTGATCTGAATTTGGCTCTCGCGCGTTTCACATTTTCCGGGAATATGGTGTACTTGGAGATTTCATTTTGATATGGAAGGAAACCAGTTCCTCACTCCTGTGTGTGCACTCACGTGTTTGTTGGCTTGCTTTGAAGTCTTCATCGAGGCGTGCTGGCCTTTGTTGCACTAACTGCCACACCACCAACACCACCCTGTGGAGGAGGAACGCCGAGGGCGAGCCCGTCTGCAACGCCTGCGGCTTGTACATGAAGCTCCACGGGGTGAGGAGCACGTCCACACCGGGAGGGACCCTCTGGGGTTTGGGATCACTGCCCAGCAGGTCTAGGAGATCAGCTCTGGAAGGACCAGCCTCTAGACTGGACCCAGAAGAGTTGTACCATTGTCCCATCTCCTTGAATAGTTAAAAGCTCAGTCTACTGGGGTTCTCCAGGGTGAGGCTGAGGGAATGCTGGAATGCTCAGAGATGCCCAGAGATGTGGATGCTCCATCCCTGGAAGTGTCCAAGGCCAGGCTGGATGGGCCTTGGAGGAGCCTGGGATAGTGGAAGGTGTCCCTGCCTATGGCATAGGAGCTGGAACTACAGGATCTTTAAGATCCCTTCTGACCCAAACCATCCTAGGATTCCATGAAATGAAAGCTTACCAGGCTCCAGTAGCTGAAGACTGAAGCTCCTCAGACTGAGATAAGGAATATATTTCTTCTCTATGCCCAACTCAGAAGGGTGAAGGAGGCTTAGGAGCCCACATGGAGGCTGGCTGATAACATTTACCCACAGAGGAGGGATAGGACCTGCTGGTGACGTGTCCACCAGCCAGAGAGGGGACTCCATCCCTCCATAAAGGCTGGAGTCTCTTTGCCCCATGCCCATTCCCTCTGAGCCCTGTAGGCTCTCAGTCTGTCAGTGTAATTTAATAGGGCCCCGTCGCAAAGGTCACTAATAAATCAGGAGAAGAAAAATAGGAAATAAAGTAAAAAATAAAATTTGTGGGAAAGCCTTAGCTGTTAGCCTTATATATCTTCCAGCCAAGGCCTGATGCAGAGAAAAATAGCTCTTAGTGAAGGACAAGGACTTTAGATGCTTTGCACGAGCTACAGCACAGAAATAGGAGACAAACATGTGTGGGAAGGAGCTGAATAAAATACAGTATTAATGATTCCAAACTTTATGAATGTCAAGGTACCACGACCTCTGGCCATGAAAAAGGAAAGCATCCAGACGAGGAAAAGGAAGCCTAAAAACATTACCAAAGGCAAAGCCTCAACAGGTACAGTGCTGTTATGATCCATCCTGGGGTCTTGGAGCACAGTTCACTTCACAATGTTTCCTCTTCTGCAGGAAATTATGATCATTAGAAAATAATGAGAATTTTTCCTTGGTGATTGCTTTAGATCTGGGGCCTGTATTTCTGCATAGACCTCGTGTGATAGGAAGATGCTCAGTGGGAAAACTCAGTGCTGTCATGTTCTTGTGAGGTTCCTCTGGGCACTGGGCACCTGGCTCCAGTGCAGCAGTGCTCATGCTTGAGCAGATTTGGGCTAAATTAAGTAATGGGAAAAAAACACTGCCAGATTGTGAAAGGGTTGGGCCTCCTCCATCAGCATCTTGACAGCCTAATACAAAGTGTTTTCTGACGCAGATGTGGTAGAAAGGAAACAGTAGAGTCATGCTGGGAGATGTCATGGTTGCTGTTAAAATACAAATTTCTTTAAGAGCAGATTTGCACCCACGTTGCTTCACAGCCCTCTCCTGATTGTCTTCCAGGATCCACGACTTCGGCCACCAACTCCCCTTCTTCCATTACCAACTCAGACAGCACGGTCACTTTAAAGTCAGAGCCCAGCACAACCTCACAATATCCCGGACAAACCATCGTGTCGGTGTCCCAGGTAAGGGACAGGGCCCAGAGCCATCTCCTGCTGGGGTGGATGATCCACACACCTCTATGGCCGCAGTCCAGGGGGCCTTGATGAGGTGAAGCAATTAACTCATTGCACTGTGGCCACCAGCCTGATGGACTCCCTCAGGCTGAGGAAAGCAGGGAGCATGAGCCAAGATGCTGCAGATGAGAAAGGTCTCCAGCCTGTTGGCTTCCCATGGGATCTTTCATCCTGCAGTGGAGAACTGGGGTGTCCAAGCTCTGCCGTGGCTTCAGTGCAGAGACGAGTTTAATTCCCATCTCCTGCCATGAAAGCACAACACTGTTGAGTTGATGAGGTCAATCCAGGGTGGAATCCTCTGTAGTTCCCAAGAAAAGTCTCCCTGGGCATGTGTTATCTGCACCTTATAGCCCTGAGGTGCTCAGTGACCACAGAGCTGTGATGCTGTCAGAGGCCCCACTTCTGTCCCAAGCTTAGGGGCTGGTTGCTATTTCACCTTGATATAGGAAGAAAAAGGCTCTAAAATCAACCCACACATCACGATTTGGTGGCTGAACACTGTCTTTATGCTGAGTCTAAGCCCTCCCTGAGCTGGATGTGTGTGTATGGAGGGGAAGCTCAGCCCCAGCACCCAAGAGCCTGGTGCAGCACTGGTTACACCACATGGGACAAGGGCTTTTTGTTTGAAACCAAGAAATCTGGTTTGTGATGTGCTCTGAAAAAATATAGACACACCTAAAGATCTCCAAAATGGACATATTTAATCAATGAATAAATGCAGATGGGCCCTGGGATGCCTCCTCTCTGCCTGGTCATTGCTCTTGCAGGGAGTGCAGCACCCGTCCTGCCCAGCTCCGGACTGCTCTGAAGGGAGCTGCAGCATCAGGGACAACCCACCCTGTCCACAGCACATCCTAGTGCTACCTCTGCACTGTGGCAACGGGCCAGTGGTTAATGACAGGCTCCCTAATGCCCCTCTGCTTCCCTCCCCGGGGCAGGCACAGAGCCAGTCGGACGAGGCGCTGGCCGGCGGCCACGGCGAGTTCAAGTTCGAACCCGAGGACTACAGCTTCTCCCCCAGCAGCATGGCCCCGCAGCCCGGGCTGAGCGTGCCCCTCCGGCAGGACTCCTGGTGTGCCCTGGCGCTCGCCTAGGAACCCCCAGCCTCCAGCAGAAAGCCTCGGGACCAATGTTCTCGGCTGTGGGACGGGCAGGAGGACGAGCTGCCCCAGCGCCCCGGACTGCGGCGGGTCGAGCCACAGCCACAGGACAGGTTTCTCTTGGAGGATGCCCACGGAAAACTCCAGCTGGATGGGGCTGTGATGACCCCACTGTGGCACCAGGTCCCCAAAAAGCTCATCCTTCCCTGGGGCGACCCAGGGCTGCCTCCCTAAGGCCGGAACTCCTGGGCCGCCTCTGTTTTCCCGGGGAAAGCTTTCCTCCTCTGAGATGAAACCAGCAAATAAATGCATCCCAGAATCTATGTTTATTCGCAGTGATTTCTCCCTCCTATGACTCCACTGTGTGCAATTTATTCCACTTTCCAATAAAAGACTGTAATAACATGGCACCAGAATAACTTAATTTTATTAAAATGTAAGCTACGTGGCCTGCCTTATGTTTTATTGGCCACAACAGGAAGAAAAGAGAAAAAACAAAAAAAAGAATGGTTTTAAACATTTACTGTTTTATATTAAAAACGATCATCTCTATAGAGTGTTAGCTTCTGAAGCGTTTTGCGTATCGACACTGAGCTGATGAGTCATACATGAAATAAGCACGCTGCTCTTCCCTTTCCAGCTCCAAAGAAAGAGGTTTTTATTATTATTTTCGGCAAATGACATGACAAAAATGGTCAAAACCTCCCAATAATAAAAGAATACTAAAATGCTGTGTATTTCTTTTGTATTTCCTGATTGGTTTTGATGTTTCCAAGTCTGAGCATTAGAAAATCAGAAGTTAGTCCTCCAAAACTTAGAAGAGAGGCTTGAGGGACTGAAAAATAAGGGATGTGTTGGAGGTGTAATTGTTTGAATCCAGTTTGGGGGATGTTTTAAGTGGAAGATTTCCAGCTTTCAGCCATGCAGAACAGATTGCTTTTTAATTATTTTAAGGAGGACCAAGTAGAAAACAATTTCTTGGAGCTGAGCTGTAGCAAAAAATCTACAGCGATGAAAAACTCACACCACACTTCCAAAAGCTGGCAGAAACATGTTTCTGCAGCATCTCAGAAGTGGGAAATGGGGGTGCTGTAAGTCCCAAGGAACCTGGGGATGAGGAGTAGACCCTATTGAAGGGTGGGAAATGAAGGGGGAGCAAGGTCATGAAGTTGCTTATGCCCTACTTTATTTGTTATTTCTAAACAGAATCCCCAGCCTCGCTGTACAGCTATTTATGGCCAGGAAACTGTCAAGTAATAGTTCCTTTATATAGAAGTTGACCTGTCCTGGGCTTCCTGGAGCAACTCTTCCTCTTGTCAGAAGAGATGGATCGCTTGATTTTTATTATAAACAACAGGCTAAAGAGGATCAGGGAGAGTGAGTCTGACATCAAGTCACAACTCAGCTGAGATGGAGGATGATGCTTTCCACCATGCAACCCTTGCTGAGGGGGAAGGAGATGCTCCAGGGACTGGGGAGAGCTGGTGCCCTGCAGGGGCTGGTCTGGGCAGGCATGGTGAGGGTTCAAGCCACCCTTTTATCAAAGCCCATGGATGAAAACTGTCTTTGGAGGAGTATTTCTTCTGCCTCCAGAGCTTCATTAGCGACCTGCATGATGCCAAGCTCCAGTGCCAGGGCAAAGGCTGCCCTGGAATGGCATCCTTCCAGCGCCAGGCCCAGCACTGGCACACTGTGCTTGCAGGGCCAGGCTCTGACCATGGATCCACATCTCCAACGTTTGTTTTTCCACTCTCTGGCCAGCCAACATCCACAGCAGAGCCAGGCACAGCCAGGCAACAGATAAGCCAAGAGCACGGGGCTGGCGGGATACACCATCCCAAATCCAGCCCAAAGTGTGCCTCTGGCAGTCAGGGCAATGGGTGGTGTGGCCCGAGCTCACAGGCAGGCTGGCGCCCGAGGTGACGTGTCAGGGCACAGGCTGGCAAGGGGCAGCACAGCCCTGGGTAACGAGCAGGGCTCCTGGGCAGCTCCCCAAACCCCAAACCCTGCAGGCAGGGAAAAAGGCAGCGCAGCACAAGTCATGGCAAGATGATTTCTATGGATGATGGCAGGGGGTCCTCGCTTTTTCATCTGCATGACCCTGAGGAGGAGAGTTATTTTAAAGGCAAACAAGGAGACCTAAACAATGCCAAGATGTTGACACCAGTGGCTCCAGAGGTTTTATTTATTGCCTGTTGGTAACCGTCGACGGAGGGTCAGGATGCTCCGGGGGCTGGTGACAGATGAAACGAGGCAGAGGGACAAGAAGTGAAACAACTGGGACATGTGTAGTTTTTCCTTCCTGCTCTCTCCCTGCCCTCACTGATGACATCATCCACAATGTCGGTTTTTCACTTCTTGGGGGTGTCTTTCACTCCCATTCCCAAGGCAGGAGCCACTCCTGCAGACTTGTGTCCTTTGGTCTCCTCATGGCAGAGGCAACATGTCTGCCCAGCACCGTGGGACAGAGGAAATTCCTTTCCTCCAGGTTTTTGCACCCACAGAGGAACCAGCACCCTTGTGCACGTCCTACATCCCGAGGGGTCTGTGCAATATTTAGCCATTCTTCCCCCAGCTGCCACTTGGAAGTCCTTCCCTATGGAGTCCACATCCCTTTGTATCCCTATTACATGGCAAAGAGGAGCATTTGCCCCAGTAGGTGTGAACAAAAACCATGGGAAAGCTTGCATCTTCTCAGCTCATAGTACATCCTCAGTCCTGCTCCTACAGCCTCCTGGTGGCACAGCCCAGCTCAGCCCTCACAGTTTGTCACAGGAATTTGAATTTTTGGTGCAGCAGGGTTGAACGAGATCAGGCACAAAACGGAGGTCTGGGAGCACCAGACCCTGCAGCTGACCAGGATATGGGCTCCCCCTACAGCAAGCACTGTCCCACCCCTCCTGGCTCCAGCCAGGTTGGACCCTGCCCACCTTCTGTGCCAACAGCAGCTCTGTCACCTTCAGAGAACAATCTTTACTTCTCTTTCCCAAACCTTTCTCAGCCTCCTTGGTGCTCCCTCCCCTTCCAAGGCATGGGGTGTATTTGCTCTCCTGCAGGTCTGGTGGCTTGTGGACAGCTATTCTGTTTACTGCTGTTGTACAGCTGCCTCAGAGCTATCAATTGCCTTTGTTCAAAGGTTGCCTGCCCAGATGATTTTACAACATGGCTACAATGATTTGCTCCATTTTGCACTTTAAACTGATGCTACGGTGATTTCTACCAAGTCAGCGAGCAAGTAATGAAGCACTTGAGCCTATAAACTCATGTTGTTCTTGTTTATGGTCATATTAATAGCGCAATAAAATCATTGCTCGCCCAAGCAGTTGCTTTAAAAAAAAAAAAAAAAATTGTTTCTTTTAAGTTTCTACATGGAAAATGGAAAGTTGTGGTTTCATGTCTGCCGGACCCCCAAAGCCCCAGACTCCCTAATGGGGTGTCACTTATGCTGGAGCACAGAACCATCATTTTTCCTGTGCTGCACACAGAAATGTTCAGCACAACTTGTGTGGCAGCTCAGCTGCTGCCTTGGCTCTGCCTAAGCTGAAAATACCACCCAGCTGGCAGAGGGGTTTGAGTGCTCCTCGCACAAGCCTTGGGGCCACACAGCCCCCAGGAGAAGCTGTGCACCAAGTCACTGGTTTGGTTGGTTTGTGCCAGCTGGGGAGCATGCCCACCATGGGACCAAAGGTAAGGAGTGGGGGCATTAAACTTCCTTTCCTTGGTGCTGTGGTTGGAAACTCTGTGAAGCATTATGTGGATCCAAGAGATTTCTGCTGGAAAGAAGGTGGAAGGTAAAGCAGTGCTCTAGGGGATGAAGGGGTGCAGGGCTCTGTTGCTGGTTTTGAATCTCTCTGGAAGTGGTTGGTGTTACACGGAGGCAAATTCAATGTTCCTTCCCAGTCCCTGTCACTGCTTCACTGCTCCTCTCCAATGTTTTGGGGTTCTTTTGCCAAGTTGGTGTCGTGTGCCAGCCAGGAAAGCAACTCAGGTTGCTTTCCAGGTCAGTGTGCTGCAGTAATTAAATATCCAGGCTATTTACTCATGCAGCAGCTAAAGCAGAGCTGAATATTCAATCTCACCATTGTATGCATAGAAGAAGAAAACAAACACTGGTCCTTTCATCACATCAGGTGGTCCTTCCTGGAGAAAGCTTTGTGGCCAGGGGTTGGAAGAAGGCGGTGTCTCCAAGAGTTTCTTCTGTTCAGTATCAAATTTACATAGAATACACTTCATGAGGAGCAATAACACCTTCTGCAAAGTGATTTTATTTCAAAGAAGTTCCTCCGCAAAGGGAAGCTTGTTGAGCAGCACATTCCAGACAGGTTCATGTTAAAGGGAGTTTTTCCTCATCCAGCTGTCTTCTCTGAAAAACACCAATCCCATGTTCCAGTAAATCTTCTACCCAAGAGCATCACCACAGGTAGCATGTCAGGGATGCAGCAGGTGTTCAGAAGAATTAAGATGGGGAGAAGTTTTGGACAGTTTTTATGGTCAAACTGGGCAAAAAGCATCCTCACCTGCAGTTTTCTAATGCCCTGGGTCTGCTGGGGTTTACCAGCCTTTGCCCTGCTGTTGCAGGTTCTCCTTAACATTGTCAGGAAATGCATTAATATTGGAATTTCAAGAAAGATTTTATAGCAAGCATTTCCACAGCAGTGTTAAATGTGGCCAACAGCAGACCTTGACCATTGTGCTGTTTGAAAATGTTGGAGGCTGAGCTGCTTCCAGGGCCAATTTCTCAGCTGGTGCAAGGTAATACTGCTCAGCAACTCTCCTGAAGAAGCAATTAACCTCATAAAGGGGATGCTATTTGCTTTTCCTGATGACCTAGAAGAAAACAGGAGGAAGTAGGAAAATTTTAACATTCAAGTAGAAGATTTCTGTCTTGGTTTGAGAGCAAAACTAGTTGTTTTCTGCCTGGGAACACTTTGGAAGCCCTCGTATTGGGAATGAGCGCAAATAAGAACACATAGGGGGAAAGCTGGGTAGAAAAGAGCAAAGATGCTTCTTACGATTTTTTTCCTCCAAACCAAGCAAATGGCTCCAAACAAACACTGGTAGAAGCTTCCAGCTCTTGCTCCAGTTTCACCTGTGCTCATGTTTCCCTTCCCTAGGGAAAGGCATGGGACTGACCCTTCTGTGGCACCACCTGAGAGACTGTTGGGAGGCAAAGAGAAGTGGGCACAGACAGGATGTGGAGCAGGGCCCTCGTGTCACTGTGATTGCAGGTGTTGGTGTCATTCCTCCCAACTGTTCACTCCTTGCTTGCAATAAAGAACATCTCCAGTTCATTAAATGACTGGAAGTTAGCCCCAGGAGCCCACTGTGACACCTGAATGAGGGGTGCTAAAGCTTCTTTTAGTGCTGTGGCCTCAGCCAGGGGGTTGGGGAATACTGCTGGAGACCCACCCCTCCTGCATAAGCAGGACTAAGGTGAGTGCCAAGGTGGAAAGGGTGTTAATAATTTACCCCTGGAGGCTGTAACGGACACTCTGTGCATGTCTGTAGGGATCTGCAACAGGAATGTTCAACAGGGAAGCTGCTGCTGCTCAAAGGGCACCAGAAAGTGGCCTTTTGGGGAGGCAGTTGATTCAGATCCACCTTTGTTTGCTTTGTGGGAGCAAGTTCCCTGTGCTGTGGGTGCTCTGTCACTGGCAAGGCCACCACTGCATGGGGACTGCAGGGAGATCACTGCTGCTCCTGAGCCTGACCTTGACATCCTTCCTCCCTGATTAACAATGTCACAGCACCAAACAGGAGCAGGGAACTTGCAGGGAAGGTGATAGCTAATGGTGAGTCAGGAATGATGGTGGTGTTTGAGCCTCACTCCATGGGAGTGGCTTTGGAAGCATTGTAAGCTGGCTTTTCTGCTGTCCTAAAGCATTTTTAACATATTAGGTCATCATCAATGTAATATGTACATATTTTTTATTAAATAATGCAGATATAGCAACAAGCCATGATTTGGGATTGAGTTGGCACCCAGGTGTTGCCATCACCTTCCTTCAGGAGACAGAAGTGATAAATACAGGCTGTCATTCCTCCATCTCTACTCTCCATCATTGTTCATCCCCAACAGCCAACAGCAACCCAGAACTTCCTGTCTTCAGCTTGGGTTTCTTCAGTTCATGCCTAAAACCAGGCTTTCCCCCTGAGAAAACCCTTCCTCTGTGCTGAGGTGCACAAAGGATCTTGGAGTTCCATGGGAGTCTGTAGGAAGCCCATGACAAGAAACAAATGGTAGAGGGACATCATTCCTGAGTGTGTTTCTCTCTTGGTTCATTGCAGAGCTTGCTCCTAAATCCAACCCCGCATCCACAGAAAAGGGTCTGTGAGCACGAGCCTGGTGTGTCAGCTTTGTCCTGTGCTCTGCATTCAGGGTGAATGCAGTGTCTGTGGGTCACAAGACAGTCCCAACACATGAAAGACCCCTCACCTTCTCTGGCAGGAGCCTGAGGACCCAACAAAGCTGTTCCAGAAGCACCTCTCCCAGAAGGAAAGTTGGTCTCATTGGTATTCCTGCAGCAGGCTTTGCTACATGCTCAGGAGTGATTGACAGTGACTTGAGCTTTGCGTTGAAATCATGCAGCTTTGCCTCATATTAACACAAGGCTAGAAAGGATTTAACAATTTAAAATATTAATAAAGGATAGCTCATTTCTGAGCAGACAGCTCTAATAACAGTGCTCCTTCTCGGACAGGCTGTGCTCTGAGGTCATTGACTCTGACCTTGCTGCTTGCCCTCGCCTCCTGACAAGGATGCAGAGCTGTGTCCTCGTGTTCCCCTGCTGTGTGGGGTGCCCTGGGCACTCCAGTTCCAGGGACAGTGATACCTTTGTGGTGTTAATGGCATCAAACCTGGAGACAGAAGAGCCACACCTGCCCCATCACCTCAAAGTCTCAAAGCTGGGAGAGCAGGAGCACCCTGGGGAGCTCATGGGGGCAGGATGTTGGACCTGCCCTTGTCTCCTACCCCTGTAAATTTTTGACATGTCTAAACCAAAGTGCAAACAGGACTTCTATAAAGCACTGCTTTGCACCATTTTGGGACAGCCAGGGCAGACTGGAGACACCACGAGCTGCCTTGAGATGTTGGCACCTCCTCCTCAGTAATTCCAGGTTTCAGAGAATCTTCTGCTCACATGAAAAGCTTTCTTAAACTTTTTGAAGCCTGTGGCTGCTCTGAAATGTAGATACCTCTTCACTTTTCTTGGCTTGCTTTGCCTTTGTGGCTTGGTTGGTGCCTCACCAATCATTTTGGCCACAGTGGTGTCAATGAGGCTTGAAACATAACCACAAAATCAGACACATCTGGAGCGAGGTCACTGGATATGGAGTTGCTTTTGGTTTTTGGAGGCAGCCTGGATAAATGGCAACCAAACCCTCTTCCACTTGCAAGAGGCAAAAGTCAAAAATAAAACCACAATAGTATCCGCAATTTCTAAAATAGCTGGCTTCCACTCCTGTAATTAAATTTAGTTTTGATTTTTCAAAGAGCAACTGGTTAAAGATCAGTCCCTAATTCATGGCAAATTGGTTTGGACAAAATGGAAATCTACTTACTTCTTAATCAGAAAACAAATCCAAACAAAACCAGAATCTGATCTGAGGTTTATGAGCTTTTATTAAACTCAACATTTAAGTGCTTCTGAATGTCTCACTGAAACCCAAAACTAGGGATAAAAAAAAAAAATGTCAGGAAGAAATTGCTGTGATTTCTCAGTCTTACTCAGAAGCAGGAAATCTGGGGACTTCCTCGGGAGGTTTCTTGGGAGACTGACACGCTTTTCATTATCACTGATTCGTTTTATTGAAGTGCACAGTTGGTCTGCAGAAAGCACAAGGCAAAGGTTTAGGTTATTTTTCCCTCCTGGGTCCAGCTGCCCAAATTGGTAATTCATTAAGCATGTTCTGCTCCTGCTAATTGTCAACTTAGGTCTAGGCTTCAGTGCGGAGTGTATCCTTGGAGTGGAGGCTTATCTCAGGAGCTTCCTGAGTCTGCAGAATTGAATGAAAGTCTCACCAGGAAAAGTGGTTTGTTTTGCTTTTAGTTTGTTTTGTAAGAAAGCTGAGAATTTCCCTTCCCAGCCAAGGCTGAACTGACCATAGGGAAGCTCACAAATTTCAGTGCTTTGGATCAGGCACTCCTGTCTCCAGAAGTGCTAAATTCCTTTTGAGAAGGCATAGCTGTGCATTTTCAGTCCTCCACTGAAATTGTTAATTCTATTCTAATTAGGAAAGAGGCTATGAATATGCTGCCTTGTTGTTAGTTGATTTCCTTCCTTTCCCCAGAGAGATTTTTGGTCAGGGGTAAAATGTTTAAACTCTATCAGACTTTCAAGCTTGGCTCCCCATTTTTAACCCTGCAGTTATGAGGGCACTTTTTGGTGTCATCTTCCTGTTGGAAGTCATCTGTCACATCCACATTTCATCAGCCATTGGAGCCGGGATGTCATGAGGAAAAGTGACCTGAAAAAGACCCAGCAGGAGGTCGGTGGCAGAAATGGCCCTGGTTTCTTGGCTCTGGGTTTTGTTGTGGAATTGGGGTAAAAACAATCCATATAATAAAGTTTGGATTGTGTTTGAGAAGTGAAACCACTGCTAGGGGACAGTGGGTTCATCATGCTGAGGGACCTGAATTTACAAACCCATCCTAGAGTGGAGCTGAGGTGCTGTTGAGGAGTCCTGGCCATCCCTGACAGAACCCAGCTGTAGTCCTCCAAAAGCTGGCAAAATCTTCCTTAAAAAGATCATTTCAGGCTGAAAAGCAACAGAGCTTCTCTATTTCAGACCAAAAAGGGATTTTTTGGGGGGATGGGGGAATAAACTAAATTTGGAAAACACTTAACCAAGTTGCCTTAACTTAACAACAGCTTTTATTAGATTGCACTTGTCCAATGAGATTAATGGATGTTTTCCTTCGAAACTCTGGGAGTCTTTCCTAGGCACTGGGAATAAGTAAGTTCCTTCAAATGTTCTGCTTCCTACAGGATTTACTGGTGAAAGATTTAATACAATTCAGCACAAACATTTTAACCTTTCCATCTAAAATGCTGAATTCAACCGTTTCCTGAATGTGTATAATTTAAAGGCTCGTGTTTTCCTGTGTCATGCTCTTTGAAGCATTTTATGTCGCCTTGCTCCTATTGACTCTTTTAAGAAAACACTGCAGGAGTATACAGTCACTTTCAGATAACTCAGATTGTTTACTTTATGAATGAAGGAGGAAATTGAATACTCAAATAAAGTTATGCATCTAAGTGCCAGGAGCTAACTGCCCTCTTAAATTTGCTTGTCTCCTTGAAAGAGTCTTTAAATACAATTTATGACGTAAAGAGCCTTTCTGTAGTGCTGAGAGGGATCTCCACTGTCTCTGTTATAAATGGATGCTCTCAGCAGCTGCTGGAGTCTGGGCCAGGGACAAATGCTGGGCTTTCAGGAGCTCTTGTGCATCCCATTGATCCGTGTGGGGTACAAACAAGCAGGGGCTGCTGCCTGAGCTGCTGTATTGATGGAACTATCTGGTACAGGCTGTGAAAAATAAAGGAAAAGAAGGTTTTCTAGCATCATCTAGCCACGGTCACACTAAACTTTCATATTAGGTTTAGATCTCACTATTGGGGGAGGTGTTGTGTGGCTGCCTGTGTGAGCAGTGCCATTTGTTGTCCTGTTTCTCCTGCCCCTGGGTTGGAACAACTTTAATCTGGTTTGTGTTTAGGGGTGTAACTCAGACCGGTCCCAAGTTATCCTTGTCTCCATGGTGTCTCAGCACCCGAGGTAATTGTTTTTTCCCTAAGATAGCTGTCAATCGTGATTGAATTTGCACTGAATTAAAAAATAAAGCAATTCCCCAGGGAGTCAAGCTTGCAGACTCTCCAGCCTGTTTCTCCACCCCTTTCCTTCAAGAGAATTTCTCTCAGGATCTCATTCTAGTGCACTAATGAATTGCTACAGTAATGGGAATATGATTGACATGTTAAATGTTCTTCCTTGAGCCAGAGTGATTAGAGAAAGATAAATATGAACAGGCACGTGCGGCCAGTTTGGCTCTGACAACTATGGGCACGGTTTTGGGGGAGGCTTGGGGGATGCCAGGGTGCAAGAAGGACTAAAGTGCAGTCCTTCCAGTAGGGATTTAATGCTTGTAAGCCATCATTTGGCACAGGGCTTTTCCAGGTTCTCATCCAAGTACAATGCTTTGACATATACATCCATTTATTTACAAAAAGAGGGAAGATTCAGGGTCCCTTTGGGTCCTGCAGGCAGGGATTTGATGGCAGGATGAGGGAACAGGGTGAATTTCATGGATCCCAGTTGGATGTGGGAGTTTGATGGCCTTAAACTCTGTTCTCCTCAGCAAAGCCTTGACACGCTCAGAGCAGAGAGTGGCCATGGAAAGCTGCCTCCTGATGTCAAACATCCTCATCCAGAAGCAGGACCAGGGGCCAAGCTCTGCTTCACACAATAACCTTTGAGCCAAGGACTGCCATCACCTGCACCGTGGGCACGAGTGCAGAGATTACCCTTGAATGGATTGTCCAGGTGCCAAAAAGGTGAGGTCCTTGAAACCTGGAGTAATTGAGAAATTGTAAGATAAATGGCAGGAACCCAAATGAGATTGTGGACTGCAGAGTGGAGGAAAGCACCACATTTGGTGGGTGGGTTCATAGAGAGAGGCGCTGACTTGCATCCAACCTCCTCTTCAGCCCCTCTGCGTAGCCCCAGCATAGAATTCTCCACATCTCCCACAGCCCTTCCTGATAATAAATTTGGGAAGTTTTTGGGGCATGAAGGAGACTTGGAGAGATCTGATTATACCCATGGCTCATCCTTCTTGCAGAGCGCTTTGCACAAGGGCAGTGACTGCGAAGGAAGCGTCCTAGACCTTCCTCTCCCCTCCCAAAGTCACAAATCCTCCCGTCTGAGGGAGGTGCTGGGGGCTTGAGGCAGGTGAGCCTCTCAGAGGTCACTCACAAGGTCCCACCTCTCCCCCAGCATGAGCTGCACCACCAGCAGGACCTCTATCACACACTAATATTGGATTATGATCATGAGACTCCACAATGTCACACTGATAAGGGCGAGGGTTTTTCCCTGTCCGAGCCTGTTTCATTTTAACACGGAGGCATGTCAAGTGAAGGGAATATTTTCCCTTCTGCATCAGACTCCAACTTTGCCGAGGTTGGTCACGGGAGAGAGTGTGCAAATGTCAGGGAGACATTTGTCTGGCAAGGAGAGCAGTTGTGGGGTGCAGGGTGCTTCTGAGCTGTGGAAAGGGAAGCGGCAGGGAATGGGATAATGTGGATCAAGACGTGGTGAGGATAAGCCTGATTTTCATGACTCATGCTGGCAGAGCTGCCTGGCTCTGTGTTTCAGAGGTTGCTGCAATGTTACAAAGACAGTTAAATCATTAATAGTTAACAGTTTTCCCAAGCTTATCTGGGCAGTGTTTCTGAAGTGTCTGGTAGACACCTTCACTCTTATTTTCTCAGGTTTTACTGAAGCAAGCAGGTGCTTGGTACAGCTTGTGAGGGTCTCTCACGTCCCCATCTAAAACCATCCATCAGTGGCTTCAAAATGCGCCTCAAAGGCAGAGAGGAACCAAGAGCTGATGTTGGAAGCATCGTGCTGCACTGACTGAATGAGAAAGCACTTTTTGCAATCCTAGATAAAAATTTTCACCAGAAAGTGATGAGGCAACAGAAATACCCTGCAGACTAACTTGATGCTGCTTCACCTGAACACAGCCTACTTGGGCAGTGCAGCCCCACTCACTCTCTTTTGAGGAAAGAGAGATGGGAGTCATTTGAAGGAGAAAAATACAGTAGCAAAAAGCAAATATTCATTTGTAAACTCTATTGTCCAGGGCTGCTCCCACACAAGGCAGTGTGATCACCTCCTCTCTCCCTCCAAAACCAAGGGTCCCTGGTGGAGAAGATAAAGTGGTGCTTGAGGAAGTGCACCAGTTTCCCTTGGGCAGAACTCTAATTAATGAATTAAAATGCAGAAATGCATCACAGCTTGTGTTCCCTGGTCACTTCCT
The DNA here is from genome assembly GCA_013390105.1 of Tichodroma muraria. Classification (NCBI taxonomy): domain Eukaryota; kingdom Metazoa; phylum Chordata; class Aves; order Passeriformes; family Sittidae; genus Tichodroma; species Tichodroma muraria. The sequence continues at coordinate 219,914 of WAAG01031278.1, read as the reverse complement.
ACTGAACAACCCCTGCAGAACCTCTGCCAGCTCCATGAGCATCCCAGTCAATATGTGCACCAAAATGTCAGAGGGGACAATAGCGACTAAAAATAGGCAAAGACAGGAATTTGCCTATAATATTTTTAACCTTGGAGGATGGCAAAGTTATATATAGCTAATACAGAAAAATGGGTTTTGTTGCTTAAATGAGGAAAACAAAGAGTGTGTCTGTTTAGTTGGGTTCAGTGTCGGTTGAATTTCAAATCTAACAACATTTTTTGGCTCTGTACCTGTGCGCACTTCTCCTGGGGCTGTTGTACAGTGCGTGGGATTCCTGGGGAGAAGCATGGATCACATCATAAAGGCACTGAATGTCAGTGGGGGATTTTATCCCCTTGTCCTGATTGCTGTTTAGCCAAGTAGGGACAGCAGGGCCGGGACTGCAGACAGTTTGGAGCTGCGCTCCCGCAGCTGCAGCTGCCTGGTCTCTGTGGGCAGGGCACCAAGACGTAAGGTGGCTCCTGACATCATCTTTAGCTCTCCAGTCCGTGCTGGAAATTTGCCATGCGTGCTCCTTGGAGGGACAAGGAGACAGGAGCAAGCCAAGGCTGCTGCTCCGTCTGACGACTCCGGGTGCGGGCGGGAGCTGAGCCCGGGGGAGCTCCAGGGCTGAGACCCTGAGCAGTGCCAGGGTGGGAACCCCCGCCACAAGAGCTGCTTGGTAAATACTCAAAAGGGCAGTTTTGCCTCACAGCAGAAAGAGATGAATAAACAGGAAATAAGGGGTTGGGCAACTGTTCCTTTTTTTTAAATGTATGTCCACATCTAACTATGACTTTTAGCAAAGAATATCTTGATGATAAAGCATTCAGGATCCAGCACAGAATCAAAGAAAACTTTGTCATTTAATTTAATGAGAACATGTTCAAGTCTGCAATCTGCAACTAGAACTCTGCTTTTTTTCCCCCTGCAGATCCCTTTAATCCTCTAACAATCGTGTATTTTCCAAAGAGGTTTTCCGTCTGTCCTGGGGGTATAAAATCACAGTGGGAAAGAAGTGCTGCTCATAACCTGTGAGCAACTACAATCTGCCTCCCACTCTGCTGGTAACACCCAGTGGATATTTGCTTCTCAGAGATTAGAGGAACAAAGCAAGAGGAGAGCAGCGTTCCATTATGGTGGAGCATATAATATTGTGATTATTACTCATGCCCTCTGTCTAATTAATCATTTTGTGTGTTATTTGAAGGCAAACAGGGCCTTTGGTTCATTATCGCTTATACATACACAGAACTGGAGTCACTTCAGTGCTGTCAGACTTGGTTAATCCCTGCCTGGGTTTTGTACATGTCTGGGTATCTGAATCATGTACATGGCAAATGATCTACTAATATGTTTGCTCCACCAGTTTGTTCATATGGAGCCAAATATATGAAAGCATTCAAACTCCGGAAAGTGCAGATATGGTCCTAATGGACTTGACAAAGGCACCTAATGTTAAAGGTTGTGGAAAAAGGGTTGCTGATGAAATGCTTTTTTTTTTTTTTCCTTTCTTTTCTTTTTAAGTATTTTGTTTGTGTTTCTTTTATTACTTATATTTTATCTTGCTTGGTACTTTAAACTGGGAGACAGGAAAGGGGATCAAGAAAACTCTGAATTCTAAGAAAACAGAATTAGAGAGTGAAACCATCAATTTAATCTGAAATAAAAGGTGGTTGCTGAAGATGGGTGTTTTGTGGTACCCAATACAGGAGCCACCCCCAGTTACCAGAGTTATTGGGATGTTGCAGTGGTGGAATAAAACATGATGGCAAAGGTAATCCAGGTGCAGTTATCCTGTCTGCCCACCCCTTTGGTGCAGTTACTTCCATCCTGCTTCACTGTGTGGCGGCGCTCAGAAAATCTGGGCCATGAATTTTAAAATTTAAAGAATCTCTGTATCCTTTTTCCTCACTGCTCATATGTATGAGAACAGAGCCTGCTTTGAAGCTCTGCACTTGGAAGACTTCACATTAAGACTGTAACATTTTGATTACAAGTTATATAAAATGCAGTTCACTTTATTTCCTAATTAATGACAGTGCATAAGGCAACAGTAAACTCAATTGCTTCCAACAGCTTTTTATATTCACTTGAAGGCATTTACAGAAATACGACTCGTGTACCCAGCAAAATCTTCCTTTGACCAGATGTAGAAGAAAAGCAGTTTTATTGGCTCCATGATAATATCACTGAAGAGGAAACAAGCTATAAAAATTATAAAAAAACACAAGCCACACCGAATTTGAGAGTTGCTAAACTGAAAGATACAGAAACAAATACAGAGAAGATAATAAGGCCTTTTACTGATAGCGCTGTCCTGTGTAAATAACACAGACACTGAATAAGTCCCTCTGCAGTGGGACTCATTAGAAACACGTACATCAGCCCAGAGCAATTACTTTGATTGTTCCCCAGCTGCTTTTCACAATAAATGTCCTCAGACCCACCAAGGCTGGAGTCATTCAGCTCACTGCACATCCTTGCAGATATACAGCCCTGCTGAAAACAGGGAACTGCCACGGATTCCCCACTCAGGGTCTTGGGCTGGTCGCTTTATAGACAAGATTTTAGGAGAAGTGCTGGTCCAGGGGAGCTGATGAAACAAGACTGTTCAAACAGACAGAGAATGAAGCACCCATTTCCATAAGAAATGAGCACGGCCAGGGATTATATTGACCCACGGCTGTCCAGCACCTAGATCTTGGCTTGTGTTTGCATCTGAGGGATGAGACGCTACTGAACGGCAATGAAATCCATGTGGATCTGGACTTCTAAGCATCAAACCTGCTCACAAACTACTCTAATTAACACTTTTTTTGCTTGAAATTAGAGATAATGGAGTTCTGCACACATTGGCACCCAAAGAGCTCAGCAGTGGGTTTTCAGAGATGGGACTTGCCTTGCAGATATATGGCACAAGTACCCACAGTGCAAACCATCTGTCTCCTGGGGGAGCTGCAAGAAGTCTAGAGAACCGTTTGGCTGAAAGTAGGCAATGAAAACTAAATTTCCTGAGGTACATTTTCTTTTTTTTTTTTTTTTCCCTTGGTTTTAAATATTTTGCCTGGGGAAGGTCCAATGAAAGAACAAAATAAATGAACATGGGAGACTACAGCCGTTGCAGCATGATGGAAGTGTAATGTAATAACAAACATAAGCTGAAAGCCAGTAAGAGTGAAAATACATACATTGAGGACACTTTCGTCTTTGTATTTGGTAGTTTGAAGGTGAGGAGGGAGTAAATGACAAGAAACACTAAAGAAAGCAGAAACACCAAAGCTGACTCTGAGGCATAAAATTTCATGGTTCCATGGGAAAAGGTGAGTGGTGAGAGTCAATAATGAGCAAGACATCAAATAAATTTGTGTGTCACTGTTCCTAAGTGACAATAAGCACTTTCTCTCCTCTTTCTGTCACAAGCTTTTTCTTCTCTATACAAGTTTTACAGAGGGTTGGGACAAAGCCAGCCCAAAGGCTGTGTCTAGCAGGAGTGCAGTGGCTGAATGTCCAACTTCTGAAGAAAATTCTTACTTTGCCACGACCATGCTACTGTGACAATGAAAAGGACACTGCCTTCGGCAAGGCAGGAAAATGGGAATTGGAAAGTGTGAAAATATAGATGGAGAAAACTGGAGGGAAAGCAAAGAGACATCTAGGATTTCCTGAGAACCCCTTCCATTGTGAGGGTGCAATCCTCATGAATCAGAACAGGTATTTGCTCCAAAGAGTTAATCTTTATTAACAGCCCCAGAATGCTCTTCAGCTGGTACACAGCCTGGTTCAAAGGTTTTCCAGAAAAACAACATACCATAAACCAAAGGGCAGCAGTAATTGGAAGCAGTGTAATTCTGAAAACAGCATTACCTTCTTGTGGGTTAATAACCGGAAATTAAATTCCATGTATGTTAGCAAAGCCCATCATAAAGCACCAGGTGAATGAGGGGCACGGGCAATAAGGGCAAGGGTTTGGAGCACGAGCAGTCACCACTCAGCAGCAACCCCTTTTCCTTGGTCACAGCCAGTATTCCCAAAGGATTGGTCCTCAGCCTTGAACCCCTGGCTGAAGGAAATGGTTTGCACAATGTGGCTTCTCGTTGCTGCTTCTGGTGGTGGAATAAGGAGTGAATGAATTCAGCTGTCCCCAGAAGCAGAGTTGCTCTGCTCACGTCCATGTGCAGTCAGGGCAGAAGCAAAGGGTTGCTGTGACTTGTCCCTTCAATCTGATGTTGCCCCAGAGCTCAGGCTACTGGTGCTGTGAGGGACCTTGCCATCTGCACTGGATACACAAATGAAAGACTTGTCTGAACAATTAATGGGGTTTCAATGTTAAAATGTCATGCAACGGAGAGCAGGTACAGGCGCATGCTGGGGTTGGGTTTGCTGCTGATGGCATTGCCTAAAATGGAAACTCAGCTAATATTTGGACTGCAGGGTGTGTGTCTCTTATAAGGAAATGGCTTAATCTGGAAAAGGAGGCAGAAACACAAGGTCAGATCCTCTCTCCTCTGCCCTCATTTCCTCTTCTGGCTGCACTGGCTTCCCCAACACTGCAGAGGAGTCAAGAGATTGATGTCTCCAAGACCAGGCTGTCTCTCACCAGGGATTCCTGCAGTGCAAGCCACCACCTCAGGTGGTGTGAGGGATGGGTGCTGAGCAGGGCTGTGAGGGATGGGTGCTGAGCAGGGATGCCAGATCACCTTGAGCTCTTTGACATCTTGCAGATAGCACAGCTCTGAGGAGATGGATCCCATCCAGAAGTTGACCTGATCCTGCCTGACATAATTAAGTCATCTGCTGGTCAGGCCAGGCTGATCACAATTGTTAGGAGATAGCCATGGATCATCCTCATTCCTGGGAGCTCATTTGTGAATAACCAGAGCTGTGGTCTCGAGCACATGTTGTGTCTGTGTTCCTCCACCTGGGCAGTCCCTCCACATCTGTGTCTCTTGACACACTAGAGAAACGTTTGATGCTATTTGCTTTATTTCCAGCTCTTGGTGGTTAAGATGAAGAGTGGGAAAGCCTGAAAGACAACGTATACCTGGGCAAGAGAAAAAGCTCTCCAAGCACACCATGGGTTGCAGAAAAGGATGGTGACAACCCAGTGTCCCTGAGGAGGGACAGCCCTTTGCAGCTCTGAAGCACAAACTCTGCTCATCACAAGCTGCTGCTGATCAGGGTCTATTTTACTTTTCCTTGTCGCCGTGTTTGAGAGACTTTTTGTCTGAAGGCCTCTCTCACACTGAACCCATCCATCACCAGTGCTGACAGAGGTTCCTGCTGCCCGAAATGGCCAGGAAGACTCGGTGGAGCCAGAACCTCAGGGGTCAAGTCCAGGTTGTCATGTCTGAGGGAACGCTGCTCCGGATACACGTGGCCCAACGTCATGTTTGGAAGGCAGTGGAGGACCAAGAGGGAGGAGAAGGAAGGATAGGATGTAATCCTTCATCCTGAGAGCAAGCATGTGCGATGGGAATATTTCATTTTGCTGCTGCTGATGGTCTGGCTCCAAAGGGGTGGAGGAAGGGAGTCCCCTGCCCAGGCAGGGAGCAGCCACCCTGGCACTGCTCTCCTGCTTGCTGTTTTTGGCTGCAGGAAAAATCCAAAGACAGGGAATGCTGGGGACATGATGCTTCTTGTGTCATCAAAGAGGAGACGGTCTAAAGGTACAAATGTCCCATGGTCAGGGCCCAGATCACGTGTGTGAGCAGAGGAGGAAGGCTGTAGGCATGGCACTGAAGTGATGGACACAGAAGGAGCTCAGGGTACCCCAAAGCAGCTGCTTCACATCTCACTTGATGGGTGCACTGGGCTTCCTTTCTCTCCAGGGCACCACCACCACCTTCCTTTGCACTCTTTCCAGTGCCTCCAGCAGCACCAGTAATTCAATAATACCTGCACCTGGTTTTACCCAGAGCTATTGCCCAAAGGTCCCTGCAACACATCCCCGGATACTCCTGCCAGTGTGGCCCACAAAATATCACATCAGTTGCTGGGGCTGAGCTCTTGTGGGCTATCCCAGCTAATGGGGACAGTGACATGCCACAGTCTGCCTCAGCACTCCACTTTATATCAGACAAACCCCACAAAGTGGTCCTTGTTCCACACGACGGTCCCAGAGATGGGCACCCACTGCTCTTCCCTGGAGCAGGCTCTGCGGACACAGTGGTCATGACCCACTCCCAAATTGCACTTTCCTCGGTCCCATGTCCCTGGAAGAATGCTCTGCTCCCACAGGGCTGCCTCCTGCCCTGGGAGCAGCCCCAGCTGTGCACAGAGGAGCGAGCACCGAGTCACACTCACGTTGTTTCAACACATTTGCTTAATTAGTTTATCAAGAAATGTTTGGCCTCATCTGAGGAAAATGCTGTCTGTCATTCCCAGGCATCCTGCAGGGCCCCGGGGAGCTGACAGATCCTGGCTCCTTCCTATCTCTCCTTAACTCCATTTGCTGGGCCTATTTCCCATTTTTTTTTTTTTTTTCATGTAGCACTCCCTCACCATTTTGGGATTAAAGTAGTAGATAACAAAATTATGTCTAAAAGAAGACCATGACAGGTAGGGAAACAATGTAAGAACTGGGAAGATTATTTGGAAAAATGTTATATCATTGAAAGCATAGGAACTTGAAATTACTTTTTTATCACTCCAGACAAATTCACTGTAGATTGGACTCACTTCATAGAAGTGGCAATGAATGAAAAATTACTAATTATGCATAAAAAATTAATTCTGTGCTTCCCTACAGAGAGCAAAGGATTCTCCATCAGTGTTGTGTGGCCCAACTGAGAAGTGGCACATGAGCAGGGTATCCCCTAGCCCTGGCTGGAGGGGCTGGGCTATATAAGGGAGGTTATTTGGGTGCTTGGGTGTTGCTGGAGCAGGGAGATGAAGGTACTGATCCCAGGTGGGCTGGGGTAAGCTTTATTGGCTCCATGATAATATCACTGAAGAGGAAACAAGCTATAAAAATAATAAAAAAACACAAGCCACACTGAATTTGAGAGTTGCTAAACTAAGCCTTCAGTGATGCAGCATTTACCCCATGTGAGCACTTGCTGCTCTCCTGGTGTGCAGCATTTGAGGTTCAGAGTGACCAAGCAAGCCCAGGACAAGGGAGAGAGTGACAAGCACAGACCTGCTCCTGCAGGGGCCCCTGCAGTGTGTTAAATTGTGTGTTGTCTCAGGAATGCAGCTTCAGGGTCTGAGGTAACCTTGGCTTCCTCCAGAGGTGCTTTGGGGGAATTCACCAATTCCAATTGGAGGAATTCTCCAATTCACTGTTGGAGAAGCTTGAAATCTTCTCCCTCCCCTCGTGGTGATGGGGTCTGACCTCCCTGTTGCTGTTCCCAAACTGCTGATAAGGACAGGGCACTTCCAGGGTTTCTGGGCTCAGCTTTGGCAGGACAGGCCCAGGGAAGCTCACCTGTTGAGCTGTACCTGTGGCTATTTATCTGTACCTGGGGTTACTGGGGTGATGCAGGCAGTCCTGGCTGCTTTAGTAGTTTTGTTGTGATAATAGCTGAGAGCTTTTAAGTGATTATTCTTATTCTAATCCTTCCCGTGGTTCCTGATGACAGTTTTGGATGTATGTCATGTTGTTTCCTGTTGCTTTATAGCCATCTTCTATCAAATTAAATTCATAATGTGGGGTTTGTTTCATGTGTAGAACATAATCCTAGGGCTCCTACTGGTTCTCCTGTCTCAGCTGCGGCAAGCTGAGTGTCTGTGACAGTGAGGAAGTCAGCTCTGGTGGGTAGAACCTGCTGCAGCTGATCTTCTGGTCTATGGCAGCCAGTTAATTACTGTTTGGCAAAGCCCCATGGTATCCTAGCTGAGGTTTCATGGGCTTAAAGCCCTTTTCCCAGTTTCCTTCATGTCTCAGACCCAGTGAGTTTCTGTCAGCCCTGTGATCCTTGCACAGCAGCCAGCTCATTACCTGACATTGCCACCACCAGAGCAACACCGCTGCTCTGGGCAGGGCTGGGTCAAGAGGGCTCTGAAGAGGGGGAATTCAAAAACCAGTTCTTGTCTTGGTGGGCTTGGTGTAGATATGACTGTTCTGAAATGATGAGATTTGACTTTTGCGAGCAGCAGAAAAAAACAGTACTATGCTTTTAACTCCTGGTAGTCATCCTAATCTATTAAACTAATCCAAAATAGCTCTGGTTAGGGGTAAAAGAAACTTATTGAGTTCAATGCTTGAAAGAGAAACATAGGATGTGTTTTCAGACTCATTCTCTCTTCCTGGTTATACTGGCAGCCCAATGCCAATGTGAAATCTCTGCCCATCAGTAGTGGGGTGTAGAAAAAAACCTCTTTAGCTGCTTCTGTTAGAGTCTTAATTGCAGTGACGGGTCTTCTGTGTGATCACTCCAAGTGCAATGACAGCTCTGTTGCCTTTGTCCGATCAATCCTGCTCGTGCGCTGTAGTTGTGCATCGGACAGGTGGAACTGGGGCCTGTCCCCTCCGACCCAGGTCAGACAGGAGACACTATAACTCATCCCCCTGGACAGTGATGCCCTCCCCTTTGCTCAGGGTGGATGCAGCCCCCCTTGTCCTGCTCGGGACCGGGAGGAGCTGCAGGTCCCGTTATCACCTGTGGGATGGAGCCAGGGCAGGCGGTGTCGGGCGATCCTCGCCAGCTCCCCAGCTGGCACTGCCAGAGCACCCAGGCCTTCACTCCAAATGCTTTCCCCACAGAGAAACATGACTTCTGCTGCCAAGGGGACAGGAATGTCACTCAGCTCGGGGACAGCAGGCCGTTGCAGTGTGACAGCCACTTCAGCAGTCAGTCCAGCAACGCTCTGTGAAAACAAAAGGTGTCTCCATGCCAGAAGGACTATCTTTACTCCCAGAGGAATACATCAGATGTCTGGCAATTCCTGGGAGCCTTCCTCAAAAAAAACATGAGGGAATGGGAGTGATGAGTTGCACAGCAGTGTCCTCTAAAGTTCAAGGCATGTTGGCTAAATATATGTCACATTCCTATAGCTCTTGCCAGGGTAAAGGCTGTACAAGCCACATCCAAAGTCTGTTTCTCTTCTCCATCAAAGGCCCCTCTAGATCCAAAGCTAGCTGAGCCAATTACACCCTGAATTTCTTTTGGCTTGATTTTTTTTTTCTTTTTTTTTTTTTTCCCTAGCTAATGAATAACAGTGGATGCTTGCTTCTCAGGCAAATATAGCACCATTTCTTTGACCTATTTCTATGTGCTTCTCTCTCTATCACAGTATCACTTAAAACACCAGGGCATAAGACAAGGGAAACTTGTCTCCATTTTAGCAGTACAAAGCTTGTGTTTTCCTTGTCCAAAATTGCAGAACAAGCATATGGGGGTGAAGAAGCACTGAAGAAACACCAGTTCTCAGTCACAGGCCCTTAGAAAAAAAAAAAAAATTATCACTTGGAGCAAGATGACACTTTCACTGTCAAAAAAAGGGACAGAAATTAACAAAACATCACTAAAATTTCCTGTAGATCTGAGACCAATGTGTAGCTCTCCGAGTAACTGAACAGCTCTGAATAGAGCTCCTCTTTATGCAGAGGGGCCCAGTTCTCACTAGAAAAATTCAGTGCATATTGTCCATTCTAATGCCCACAGCAGACTTCCTAGTTTAGTGAAGTTTAGACTGGTTTAAGTACTAATTAAGCCCTTGCCTAAATTCAGGACATGGAGTAACTCCATTGGTGGCTTTGCTGTGGACAGAGTTTGAAGGGTAAATGCTGGTGCCCTTTGGAAGGTGAGCAGAGCTCTCTGCCTGTGTTACCAGTTTCTTACTGACTGGTCATGGTCCCCTGTCCTGGAGGGATGGCCTGCAGCTATCTAAGCTCGCTTCTCCTCTGGAGTGGTTGGTAACAAGAACATGAAAGGCAGATAATTAAAACACTTCAAAGAACCCACTAATCCAGACTGGGATTGAGAAAGGAGCATCAGTCTGCCACCACTGCTCTGCTGGAAGGGCTGTTTGTCTCCTTCTGTATTCCAGGTTTCCCAAGGCTGTCATATTGTCAAACACTGCCGTGATCTGTGAGTCTTTATTCCCAGATAAAGATGTGAACCGCCGGCTCTTGTCACAGATAACGGCACAAAGCGCTACAGCGACAACACAGCGACCTAAAACTCAGCTTCAAACACGCAGCCATTTGTTACTGTCCTCAGCCCAGGCCAGCCTGCTGCAGGTTGTTCACAACTGGGAGAGCTGAGCTGGGAGAGCTCACCTCGATGTCCTCGGGGATTTTCATCCTTCTGTGCTGCTGGGCCAGCGCGTCTGTCCCCGGCATCAGCTGCTGCAGGGCTGCTAAAGGCTGGTTACCAAGTGAGGATGTGCAGCCTTGAGGTCCTTCGTGCCAAAATGCCAAAATTCTTCATCTGTGGCCCCACAGGCATCCTGCCTGGCAGCAGGGGCCTCATCACTGCTGTCTGACTCTGTAAGTGCTGGTGCACATCTGGCCTGTGGGTTTCTCTCCTGCTGTACTGCAGGTCAAGGGCTGAGATCTCATTTTCCTCTTGCAAGTGTCAGATCCATTTCTGCCGGGAACCCAGAAGTCTGGTTCATTCACTACATCATAGGAAAGTTCTCAAAAAAAAATAAAAAAATTAAAAAAAATTAAAAAAAATTAAAGCACCAGCTTTTATGAGGAAACCTGTTTTGAAATAAGGTGTTCAATGAAGACACATCTGGAATCTTCTATTTAAAAAGGCAATGAGTTTAGACTATAATTTTATTATTTTTTGAGCAGTACACAAGAACTACATCCTCTGTGATTGTGTCATTTCAAGTAGAGTTGCAGCAACTCTGGGCTGACAGAGCTGATTTTGGAGGACTGTTTGAATTTCTGATGATGTATTTCATTATCTGCTTAGAGCTAGAAAAGCTCCTTCTATATGTCCCTGGTAGAAAACACTTCAAAAATAATTCTCTGCTCTACCAGGATGCAAGTAACCTTTTCCACGGAGCTGGAGGCTGGTGATCTCCAGCATCCTCCTTTTGCTCAGCCCACCCCAGTGCCTGTGCCCGGGCAGGGACCGGCAGCGCCTGCCGGAGGCAGGGCTGGAATTGGGATCCCCAGCTCGGGGCCGCGGCCGGGCTCCCATTGTTCCCGGCCTGCCAGACAAAGGGTTAAGTAAATGTTTGGAGAAGATAAGGTGCCCTGTTGACAAGCAGCAGGCTCCAGCGGTCTCAGCAGGATCTCTCCCAGCAGTGATAAATGGGGAGGTTTTCAAAGTGGGATCAGCAGACGCCACGGAGAGGGCGGTTGCTGATGCCGTGATTGGCAGTGGGGAAGGAATCTGAAGGTGTTTAATGATCCCACACTCTGCCGCAGCTTTTTTAAAGACTCTGTGTCTAGCCAGAGGAAAATCCTCTATCAGCCACAGAGGCTCACGTTCCCGGGTCTTTTCTTGTTGTTGTTGCTTTTTTTCCCCACTAAAACATGGGAATATCTACTGAAAGGGATCCTGATAAGGGCCTTCTGCAGTCCCTCATTCTCTCATATCGGTTTTGTCTCTTTTAATTTTCCCTTTGAAGTGTCCTGTGTATAGTAGGTGGACTGTTTAGTTTGGCTAACTTTGGTCAGTGACTATGTTTGGAGGAAATAGTGTCTATTAAACTAAAAATTTGTGTCTTTTCTTCTCTACATAGACATGCTATTCCAATTACTGACTTGTCATTCCTTTGCTCTAGTAAGTACTTAATTAAATTACATCAAGGATAAAGCCCTTGGAAGTATTTGAATCCCTGATGTGACATTATTTGGTATTCAGACCATTAAAGGGTTTCCTTCCCTTCAAATGGATCCCAAAAGCTGTTTCAAGGACTGACCACCAAACTTTCTTTTACCAAAAAGGTGAAATGTTTTCTGTCCTCATCTCTGTCTGAAAGCTGCCCTGGGCAGTAGGAAAAGCTGCAGGTTTGGTGTGGGAGATAGAATAGAGCAGTAGAGCCTGGCAGGATGAAGCTTTGCCATGTGTATCCATGGACTGCCTCTCAAACCAGGATTTTGGTCAGCTGTGTTCCCTGTGGAGCAAGAAATGGATATAAGACACTGCCTGATCCAATCTGTCCCTGATTTATGCCAAGAGAAGTGAGACAGCCAGGAACAGTGAAGGATAGCTGGGATCCAGGCACAGGGAAAGAGCTCATCCTTAGGGCCAACCTCATCCTAGAAAGACTGGGGTGGGTGGAGAAGTCTTTTTTGGGGGGTGCTGGTGCTGCTGGCCTGGGCGGGCTGGAGGGAGCCAGGGCTGGGAGGCTGCTCCATGGGCGGAGATGAAAGGAGCCGGGTACCCCCCAGCAAAGGGCTGAATGAGTCGGGACATGAAAAGCAGCGGAAAGTATCTGAAGAATGTAAACACCAAGGTGGAAGAGGAATTATTTAGCATGTTACGGGCTTGGAACTAGGTGCCAGGGGATGGAACAATGAGGAAACTCCCTCTTGCTAATAGGGAATCTTTGCTAGCGGCTGGAGCTGGAAATGGTTTCAGCAGAGCAACTCAAGAAATCTTCTTGTCTGGAGGTTGCTGGGGCAGGGGGGCAATTGGAGTCACTGGGTTGCAGTGTGCATTCCCACTTCCCCAGCCCGGGCTGGGAGCCAAGGGGGGTCACACTGAGAACAAATAGGATTTAGTGATAGTAAGAGGGGAATGCGAAATGCCCGGAGGAATTTTGATTGAAATTTTATAACGTCAAGAAAAATCTGTCGCAGATAAATCAGGAGGTGGTTTAATAAACAATTTGAGAGATTAGTATTGAAACAAATCCCAGTTAAGTCTCAGCAGTGGAGCGGGTGAGGGAAGACCACTGCAGAGAAAGAACGTCAGGGGCATTACAGGCACTAAACAGAAGGCTTTCCAAATATATAAACAATCTGGGGAGGGGGCAGATTGGGAAACCTGTAAAAATAAGCAGAACTACATTAAAAGGCTAAGTAGTGGAGCACAATCAAATATTGAACATGGGATTGCGAGGGAGCTTTCATCTCTCAGCGTTGGCCAGACCTTTCGTACCCGGACAGGAGCCAAGGCCAGGTCCCCAAGGGGGTGTGGGGCTTGAGGGGCACAGCCTGTGCCATGGTGGAACACTGGTGAGATGTGGCAGCCTGCAGCCAGACTGACCAGCATCTTCCTCCAGTGGTCATGCATAAAATATCAGGGGAAATACCCCTTAAATGAGTATCCTAAATGCTTTAGACACGAAGCAGATGCCTTCCATACAAGATTTCCTAATATCTGAACTACTAAAAGAGATTTGTATCTAAAAAACTTCATAGCAAAGCCCTGAAGAACTGCAGGACATGGTGATCCAAGAATAGATGAAGGATCTGGCAGGGTGTGTGCAGGTGACTTACACAGAGTGAAAGCTGGGCCAGCAAAGTCTCTCTGCAAGCAACGAGCCCAGGAACAGCTCTGCACTGGGACAAAACCCAAATCCATTTTCACCACAGAAATCTGTACCTTGGTCAATAAAGTCCCTAAGAAAAGGAGATGGTGTGGAGGCAGGGATCTTCGACTTGGGAAATCATTTGAAGCCAGACTCTTAAGATGAGCATATAGTACATCCCTCTTACTCCAGAGCACCTGTGGAAGAGCAGACACACTGCTCCTTGCCCAAACTTTGTGTCTCTTGCCTGTCTGCAGTGAAGCCACAGAGGTTCCCAGGTAGACTCTAGGAACTTCAGAGCCATCTATCAGGTCCATTTGACTCCCTGGATCCCTGTTGCCAGCATCCCTGTACCACACCTCTGTCACCAGTGTGAGCAGTCCCTGCAATGAGGGTCTGTAAGAGCAGGACCCCCTCAGCCAGAGCAGTGGAGGGAGCTGCACACTGATTCTGCAGGTACAGGCAGGTTCCCTTGGGTGACATCTGGCAGAGGAGCAGGGTGTCCTGATGGAGCTGGTGGCATCCTCAGGTATCATTGTTACATCTGCCAGGACCAACCCAGATGAAGCAGTGTTGCTCCATCCAGATCATCTTTAGACTGTTAGCTTGGCAACTGTGTCACCTGGGCTTGAGCAGTCCGTGCCTGAAACACTCAGCCCACCCTCAGAAGGGAAGGGAAATGGCCTGTCCTTGGACAGTGTGACTCCTGCTGAGGGGAAACAGCCACGGGCAGGAGAGGACTCCAGGGTGTGATGGAGCTGACACCAGGAGGAGTTGGTGCCTCCATCCTTGTCCTCTGACTCCCCAGCAGCAGCACAGTGACAGACTCCGTAGATGTTCATGGAGGGCCTATTTTTAATCACCTTTCCACTGGGTTTTTGCAACGCCCCGTTCACACTTGCTCTGTGAAAAAGGATGTCAGAGCAGATTAACAGCTGGTTCCTGCCTGCTCCGACAGCTCTGACAATGCGTCCCTTCTTCTCAAGGTGACAGGAACATGCAGCTGCCTAATGGGTACAGAAGTGTCTATTCTTTCCCAGTGACATTTATTGTGAAATATCTGAGTGGGACTGAGAGACATGCAAGGCTTTCCCTCCCTTATCAAGCGACCCTGGTCAGTGTCCTGCTGTCAAGGACTAAAGTAATTTATGTCAGAGCTGCAAGTGTTTACTTATCTGCCCCAGCGCCCAGCTCGGCCGAGAGCAGCCAGACTGGCTCCAGTGGGGCTCACCAGCCTTTTCCTGCCGGTGGGAAAAGCTGGGTGCTGGGCCTGTCCCAGCCAGCCGGGGCAGGAGGGGCAAAAACGGGCCAGCAAAAACTTTCCTGTGGCTCTGATGAAGGGGGAGAGCGGCAGCACAGATGTGAGAGCCACAGATATGTCAGCGAGAAGTGACATCCCAGAGCAGAAGGGACTAAAACAAAGCCTGAGCAGCAGCACGAGGCATCTGCTCACAATGGCATGAGCTGAGGTGTGAATTCAGAGAGGGTTTTGTCAGGTGGAGCAGAGCAGCATCCAGCAAGTGGAGGCTGCAGCAGATCCCCGCGTGGTTTTCGTGGACATCTCACCTGGGAGCCCACAGAAAGCACTGGGGAAGGGTGGGACAGCTGCTTGACAGCTTCATGCCTTCCTGTTTTCTCATCTTGTGGACCTCTGGGGTTTTATTGAGTGGAGGATTTGTGAGAGCTGAGGGGCTCCAGGAGGCAGAGCTGTTAAGGCACAAGGACAGCCCTATATTGGAGATTGTTGGCCCTGTAGCAGCTTGGCAGGAGCATCCCAAATCCCTGTGAGCCACATGGGTGGCTTTAAAGGACTTGTCCAGTGCTTCTGTCTTGTGTCATGGCTGAAACCAGAGATTTCAGTGCATCTGGTCCTTGGACTGTACAACTTTCCCTCAGATTTGCTTCCAAGACTCTCCAGTTTTTGTAAAGCAGCACAATTATCCCGGCAGTCCTCCCCCACGCTGGCCACCATCCGTCATCCCAACCAGGGGAGCAGCTTTCATCTCTCTGGAACTGCACATCCTTCGTGGCACAGCAGAGATGAGCACGGGCCTGATAGCTCTGCTGCCGGGGGTGCCTCCTTCCTGATGGATGTGCCCTGAGATAAATATGAGGCTGTGCTGGTTTCCTCTCCAAAGCTCACAAGCTCTTGTTGTTGGGCGGGAAACCTTTAACCAGTAGGGTTGTTGTGAACAATAGATTAAAGGAGACAGACTATCTCTTGTTAAATGAGCTGTTATTTGAAATCAGCTTTTTCTTTTTTTTCTTTTTTTTTTTTTTCCCCAACCCAGGGCACTCCTCAGAAAAAAATATTCCACCGGCGTCGTATTTCTCTTGACAAATATTTTTCTGAGCTGTCTCCCCTTCCCACCCATCAGGGCACAATCAAAGGGCTGGTCCTGCTCCAGGGAGGAGCTGCGAGTGCGGGGCCCTGATTCTGTGCTGCCATCCCTGCCTGGTAGCCCTGTCCCAAACGCTGAGGGACATGGTGTGGATACTGCAGGAGTGCAAAATCTTCCCCAGATGCCCTTTGGGGACTGAGCTTTGTGGCCATCAAAGTGACCAATGGGTCATGCTCACCCCAGCAGTAATGCCAGAGGAGTGGCAGAACCAGTGAGGCTCTGCAAGGTGCCTTTCACCTGTGAGAAGGAAGTATATCTGGACTTTCAGGAGCCTGGTGTCTGCTCAGCTTGTTTTCAAAGCACCAGGAGATTTCTGAAGTGCAAGCTGATCCCATGAAGTGTAACTTCTATTTTTTGCTGAAAACCCAAAGCGCAGCAGTAAATGACACACAGCCCCAGTGCTCGTCCCTCCACGCTCTTGACAGAGGCTCATAGGCAAAAGTACAAAAGCCTCGCTTAAAAAAAAAAAAAAATCAGATATTTATTATGCCTTTGATGTTCCATAAGAACAGTTGTGGCTTCTGCTTAGTCTCCAACATCCGATTGACAATTGTTTATTAGTTTTAAAATAGCTGAAATTCATGTCAAACATTCCGCATGTTAGAAAAATGTTTATGAAGTGTTATCATAGTTTATTTAACTGTGAATGTTTAGGAAACTGGCATAAAATATAATGGACCACACAAGGCTCTGAGCAGCCCAGCAATGAATGGTAGGCACGTTTTATGGACCATGGGGAATGGGGTGCCACTTTATCCCCATGGAGAGTCCTCCTGGTCCCTGGGTACACTGTTGTGACATCAGGAGTCCAAGAGAACAGGGTTTGGTTCATTTTAAGGATGTTTCTCCTGAAAGGTTTACAAGAGCAATGCTCACAGTTGCAATTTTTGCACAACTGGGTTGAGCACAGGTTTTAAATGCCAGGAGGGAGGAATCTCTTCTTGTCTGCCATGAGGGTTTGCTGATGGACACTGAGTGCCCTGAGAGAGGTTTTGGATGCCGGGCATTGATATTCATTCATCATGAGCAGTCACACTACACAAGCACAATACTCTCTACGAGACATTGCAAATTTGGCTTTATAGATGAAGTAAAGATGCCTTTCTAAGAGGTTTGGATGGAATTTTAGTCCTCCTTGCTTGGGATCTGCCATTCCCAGGCTGGGGGTGTGCTGGCAGCCTGACCATGCAGCCCAACTTCAAATGGTCCTTTGAGTTCAGCTGGAGCAGGGCAGGCACCATCCTCCAAACATGAGACCCCAAATGCAATCTGGGCAAGCAGTGCCCATCCTTTTTCAGACCCTTCTGCTCTGCTTTGCAGCAAGATATCTTCATCTTTGAGGAATAAAAAGAGCTGCAGAAAAATATCATAGAATCCCATAATAGTTCGGATTTCATTTCAAAGGGATTTAATTTCCTTTCCTTCTACCCCCTGCCATGGGCAGGGACACCTTCCACTATCCCAGGTTGCTCCAAGCCCTGTCCACCATGGCCTTGGACACTTCCAGGGATGGGGAAGCCAGAGCTTCTTGGGACACCCTATTCCAGGGCCTCACCACCCTCACAGGGAAAAATGTCTTCCTAACACCTCATCTAAACCTGCCCTCTTTCAGTTTAACTCTTTAAAGACAAATATTAA
The DNA here is from genome assembly GCA_013390105.1 of Tichodroma muraria. Lineage (NCBI taxonomy): Eukaryota > Metazoa > Chordata > Aves > Passeriformes > Sittidae > Tichodroma > Tichodroma muraria. Next base: position 202,467 of record WAAG01031278.1, on the reverse strand, counting down.
AGCAGCAAATGATTGCAAGCCAGCTCAGGAGGATCCCAGTGCCCTGATTCTGTTCAGAATCATGTCAGTGAAATGCATATTAGAGCCATACCAACAAGCAGTGGCCAACAACAGCTGCTTGCCACTGATGGCTGTACACTGATGGCTGATGGGATCAAATTATTAGAAATTCCCCATTTTTGTGAGCTTTCCCTTGAAACCTGCAGATTTAGCTGCAGGACACGGGAAGGAAATGCCAGGTTATTCTTCCCAGCGGCTGACAGAGAAGTGGAACAATAGGAATGGATATTTTAGTCACCGGGTTAAAAATGCCTTTTTCCCCTGATAAAAATGAACTCGTGGGATTCTTTTTTGTTCCAGAGCCCAGATGAACCCAGGAAGCAGAGATGCTCCAATGCTGTGAGCTTTTCTATAATATTTCTCTGAGCTCAGAATAAAAACAGAACAATCCATGCCCAGATTAATTGATTTTACCTCTAACATTTGAATTTTACATCAAAATCTCATTTCTTCCATTGATTTTATTTTTGACCACTGGCACATAAGTGGATCTGGTTTAAGCAGCTTTGCTTGCCTGTTTTACAATCCAACATTACACTGTGCCTGTATCTCTGGGGCCTGGCCATGCTCCCATTTAATAAAAAATCCCACTGGTTCCATGGTTGCAGAATGGGTGGAAGGAAGGGTTGGCACACCAGGCTCACCCCCCTTGGTCACTGCAGCACCACCAAAGGTACCAGTGTTTTTTTTCTGGGCTCTTGCTGTTCCCATCACCTTCGTCTGAACATTTTTTTCCCCTCCAATCATAAAATTTCCACTGTTGATATTTAAAAATCTTATTTCTCATAAAACTCCGAAGTATGAAAATTTCTTTTAAAGAAATATACCATTAATGTATCTTTATGATGTGCAGCTGATGCTCACAGCATGGGCTATGACTTTTTTATGTTCCCTACTTGTCCTTGAGACATTTTATTTTGACACCATATCCTTACATTCAAAATTAAAGCATATTTTTATTATCTGTTATATGCCAGTAGACAGCAGTGCCTTAAAGCTGTTGTACAGCTCCTCATGTCCATCTCAGGCCACCTTCCCCTCTTCCCCTCCACTTCCCCCATTGCTTCACCTCTCCAAAAAAGCCAGGATTGAGTTATCCACGCTGACAGCAATTTACAGTGCCCATTAACAGTCATATAAATTCCAGTGGATCAAGGAAGCTTGGAGTATATGATATTCAGGCACAGCTAATAGCTCTGGGCTAATTGCCATCTCGTGTTTCTGCTCTCCAGCCCCGCTGTTTATATCTCAAGCACAAGCAGGCAGTAAAACAAGTTTCCAGGTTCCCCGAGTCACCCGAGGAGGGCTGGGAGCTGCTGGCTCCAGTAGCAGGCCGAGGGCTGGAGGTGGCAGTCACTTCCCACAGTTAATGTGAGCTGCTCCTCCTGATCCTGGAGGAAATGAGGCCGCTCTGATGGAACCTCTGCAATAGCTGTAAGGGAAGCAGTGGTGTCAGCTCGGTGTCATCATGGTTCTTATCATGGCTTGAGGCAGCAGAGAGGGGTTGGTGGCTTTGGAGAGGTCTGTTAAATAATCTACATAAAATCTACGCTTTTCTTCTTGGAAATCAGTAGCTTGAAAGGTTGATTAATAGGGGTATTTATTGTGGGATCTTTGTTGGCTTGCAAAGCTGGGTGAATAGAGATATTTACTGTGAAATCTTTGCTGCTAAGTAAACACTCGGGCGTTAATTGTCAAAGTGTTATAGACACAAAAAGGGAGTTGAAATTTTTTTAATAGTTGTATCAGAATGTTGACTGTGTGGTTTGATTTCGGTTCACAACTGTGTCAGTTTTGCCAAGTAGTTCTGGGTGGTTGCAAGTGCTTGCAGTTGTGGTGTTGTTTAGGTGATGATGTTGTATGGTTGCATTCCTAATGGTTGTTACAGTAAAGAAGTTATTGGGGGAATCTGGGGGGGGGAGGAATCTTCCATTCTCCTCTGGGCAACTCAGGGACGACAACCAAGGGCCTTCATTGGTGGGTACAACCAACCCATCAAATCATGGCATTGGGTTGCACTGAATGATACCCACTGAAGTGTCACAGTGGAGTGACGTCTAAGCACCTACTTTTCCTTTCTTTCTTCTTAGTATTTTATTGTTTTGACCATTGGAATGACTAACACAACATCACAATATTATTTTGCACATGCAGATTTGCACTTCCCAGCAGATAATCCACACATGAAGTCCACATGAATGCTTTCACACACAGGATCCTTTCAGCAGCCCCTTTTCTCCTCCATATCCTGCACTCCCATCCCAAACTGCAGCCCCTGACAGGCTTCTGAGACAACCAAAACCCCTGCCAGAGGAAATTGGCCCTTTCCTTTTTTTTCCCCAGACTTTGTTTTTTCAGGTTGGACTCTTGGTCTCCTTGGAGAGGTGCAGTGAGAGGGACTCAGGTGGGCAGCCAGGCAGGGAGGGAAGCTGTGCTGGTGTCAGGAGAGGAGCCGTGGTGGGGAGAGGAAGAGAGCAGGGACGTGCAGGGCACATCTCTCCCCAGACATTGGAAGGGAGAAGCAGCAAAGCCCTGGACAACAAATGAATTCGGCTTTTCACTTTTGTGATTTTGCAGTAAACCCAAGATCAGTAAATTGATTTTTGTAGTAATAAAAGCTGAACACTCATAACCCCCAAAGCGATAAACATTTTACTGCTGTTTAGAATTTATATTTTTATTTCCAGTCTTTTCCTTGGAAATGCCCTGAGGGGGAGGATTTTATGTGCAGCTCTATAAATGAACTGAGTGCAAATATTTTTATTTTCTGCTAAACATCAAAATTTTGATGCGTTCTCATGAGGCCAAATGCACTTCTTAAAAGTACAGTGAGCCAGCAAAGTAACTTGGCTGGGCTTTTTTTCTGAAGGAAAAGCATTATCAGTAAAAAAGCTGGGCAACGGGCACTGGGCAAAACATAATGGCCACAATAACTACCAATTTCTGATTTTGACCCTTTTGTTTCTTGAATTTGAGTTAGAATTAATCAGGTTATTTTCTGTTATTTTTGAGTCCTTGTAATTCCCACTCTGAGAAGAGAGGAGAAAATATTGAAGTGCCTCAAGAGGAATCACTCCTTTCCCTCTGGTTCTTGGATCAGTGTTTCCTTGTCTAGATCTCAGGGTCAAGTCTTCTGCTGCTGTACAATAGCAAGGCTTGGTGGCTTGGACTGGTGCTGGGCTGATTTACACCCACGAGAAGCTGGTCCATCTTCTTAATTGTGGTTAATAATTTCTAGGAGGGTGTGAAAAGAGTACATGCAATGCTCACTTGGAGCCTTGGGATGTCCCAGGGTTTTGAAGCTTAAAATAGCAGTGCAGTGATGGATGAGGAGACCATTACAGATGCATTTTAGAGATTTCTGAAATGTTTGAGCTTTAACTCTTCTCTCTTCACAGTCCCGGGTGGCCAGAATTCATGGCAAGAAAAGTACACCTGGCTTTTCATGTAAAGGAATAAAAGCAGCAATACATATAAGGGATATTAATGCCCTATAAAGCATCCTGGTAATATTCCTTCTGGAAAATATATACATAACACATATCAATGGCATCTCATGGGGTGACCCAGGTGATTCAGCACTCGGCTGCACATGAGTGATGTGGTTATTGCTCTGCCCATGGCAGTAACCTCTTTGTGCCATGGAATGGTATCCAGGAGATAGATGTACAGTGCTTTGTACAGGTATAATTGAAGGCTGGGGGACCCAAATGCCAGATTTTGGTGAGCTCTCTTAACCATGGCCATGTCTCAGAAAACTTGATGTGGGCAGGAGCCTTGTTTGTGCATTTCTGTGGCCATTCTCAAGTGCCTCCACTCTTGCCTTGTGCCCCCAAACCTTCCCATTTACACCCTCTTTTTATTTCCACTTAAGAAATGAAAGATTTTGAAGACCCACTTCTATCCTTCACCAGTGCAAGAAGGAGAGAATGGGAGATGGAGAAACTTCTGCTTGGCACCAGCTCCTAAATTGCCTTCTCATCCATGAATCCCCACCATGAGCCAAGCTTAATGAATCAAAATGTTAATTAACACACACATAAATTCAGCAGCCCTGGATGGATGATGCCTGGCCCCCTCTGCTACTCTGAATTCCTCCCCCTCATCATCATCACATCTTCTGGCTCTCTCCTTCATTAGTTTTTATTTGATGATTTAATACCACAGTTAGTCAAAAAATTATCAGCTCTAGCGTGCATGCACAGCAAGCTGCAAGTCAGAGCTGTAAAACATGAAGCAATTCATGCTGCAAAGATGTCACACAACTGAAGAAGTCTGTCCCTCATTTCCACTGAGGACTGAATGGACACGGAGATCCAAAATCCTGGGCATGGATAGCACTTGGCTCTCGTAGGAAGAAAAACATATAACTGTCGGGTAGAATTAAATTAAAAGTAGCTTCTTTGCAATGAAACTGGGTATCCTGGCCTGAAAGAAAAGCAAAAATAATAGGAGTGGTGTTTTAATGTGTTTTCTTCTCATCAGTGGACAGTTCCAGCAAGAATGATGGACTTCCCTGGTAGAATCCACCCCCAGCCATGGGCTGAGGAGCTCTGGGCTGAAAATAAAGCCCTGGGTTGATGTGTCCCCTCCAACTGCCTTCTCCTACCCATCAGCATTCACTCAACATGCTCCTATCAGTTTGAATTTTGGGGACCCAGCATCAATCACCATGAGGAGGACTGTTCGACACCGCAGCCTCTGGGTGGGCTAAGACCAGTTGCTTTTCTTTGGTAATTAAGGAAGATTACACAAATGATTAAGCCTTTATTTACCATTAATGACTGGAGTTTACTGAGCTGTGGCACTGACTTGTCAACCCCACAGGCTGGGGACTCATCCTGAGCACCAGGAGCCAGAGGAGCCCTTGAGCAGGCACAGGATTCAAAAAGGGACTTTTGGAGAAGGGTGGGTGCTTACAACGCTGGCTAAAGCTCTTGAGCTGCCTATGGTGCTGCTGCAGCCACTGCCTTTTCTGGGATTGCTCTGGGATGTTGAGCAGCAGGGAATATGTGAAGTGTCCCAGGCACTGACAGTTAACACACACACAGCCTGGATGGCTTGTGCACCAGATAAAGGAAGGAAAACACCTCCTTGAGAGAAAACACAGGATTTCTCCCTCTGCCATCCTTCATCTCTGTTGACTCCTGATTGCAATCTCCCAGCCCCCTGGGTGGGTGGCTCCCAGCTGCCATCCTTTGGTCACAGGGTTTCCAGAGACACTTTCTGCAGGGTAGAGCAGCCTTCCCTGCAAACCATGTCCTCATCAAGGTTCCCTATAGACTGAGTGGGTTTTAGGGGGCAAAACAGCTGGTTTTGACCTACTCCAACAGGACCAGGTCCCAAGGATGTGTCACACCCTGGGCTACCCTTCATCCCTGCTCTCTCTAAACATCTTTCTGCACTGTGCAGTGCAAAAATAACAATTGCAAAAGCCTTTCCTTTGGCTTTGAGTGAGTGAAATGTTTCTGGATCAAACCCAAATATTTAAAGTCTTGCTTTTTGACATCCAAAGAAATCCAGAGGGTTTTCTTTTGGGAGAAAGAAGTGAAAAGTGGTCTGACAGGTTAAAGAAAGGTGAATGTGGGGGGTAAAAGAAGAAAACACCTTCAGAATCTAATTAAGTATTTAAGACTGAATGCACTGAATAATATGCTGGAATATTTTTGTCCATCAGACAAGGGTTTGGATCAATTTGTTCTGCCTTTGCACCGCCATCTATTTCCACTCCTAGGCCATTAGTGCTGCCAGGGACCTGCCTGTGAGTAGGCGCTAGAGGCTCTGCTGGAAAATTTCTCATCTTCCCTCTTCACACAGGAAAAAAGACCTCAGAGCTGTGTAAAAACAAGTCCCTTTACCTGGCTCCTACGTCACTGGTCACTGATGGGTACCCGGGCAGATCCCCCCATTCTGAGCTGCAGGAAAACTGCTGAGCCTAAGTCAAGGATGGATTGGGTGAATAGGCATGAAATCTTGCATTAATGGCCAAATCCTGCTGCCAGCCCAGACAGCTGGAGGGCTGCACGTGTGCCAGCATGGGTGGACTCACTTCCTAAAATAGATTTGGCGTTGATGCTTCCAGGGCTCAACATTTTCCGAGGTGTCGGGGCAATGCTTTGTTCTGACACGCTGCCTTCCCTGATAACCATTGCAGGGACCAAACAAGCTGCAGGGAAATTAATTGGAAAACTCTCTCAGTCCCCCCCAGACTCTCAGCCCCATGTAAACACATACCCACAGTAATGTCACCAGCAGCCTGCAGCGACAGCAGCGCGGAGCTCTCGTGGAAAAGCAGAGATTTCAGGGATTTCCTTCACTCCTGCCCCAGGCAGGGCCAAGGCTCTCTGGAATTGTGTTAGTGGGAGTCATTTTCATTTGATCATAGTGTTGGGAAAGATTTAAATCCAGGCTGCTCCTGTCCCGTCTTTCTGATTTTATTTCTTTAATAGAAACAAAAAGCCTGGAATGGAATATTTGTACCCCCCAGTCCTTGGATGCCAGGAATCTCTTCTAGAATTTTTATAATGCCAAAATATCATAGAATAGCAGAACGGTTTGGGTTGGAAGAGTCCTTAAAGACCATCTCATTCCAAACCCCTGCCATGGGCAGGGACACCTTCCACTATTTCAGGCTGCTCCAAGCCCCATCCAACCTGGCCTTGAACATTTCCAGGGATGGGGCAGTTATGAGTTCTGTAGGCAGCCTGTGACTCACCACCCTCACAGGAGAGAATTTCTTGTTAACCCCTAATCAAAACCTATGTAAATATGGCCCCTACAGTCCATCCTCTGGGACAGGGAAACACCACAGTCCTGTTCCACCAACAGCAGAGGAAGAAGGGATCAACCTCTTCCAAACCTGGGACCAGCATCACCAACTGAGTGAGAATTGCCTTTTGTTATTTCTCCACAGCCTTGGGGTTTTTGTTAATCTTCAGGAATGGGGTGAAGCTGCAGGGACAGGGTTTCTGTATCCACCCAGAGACACAATCCTGCTGGGATTCACGGCCATGCCCAGGTCCTGTCAGAGCAGCAAAGCAGCCAGCACACAGAGATGGGGGGAAAAGATTGCTGAGAAAGAAAAGGGCTTCACTGCACCCAGATATAGATTAATAAGTGAACCATTCATCTGATAGGGACACGAGGGAAGTTTGCAGGTATTGAGACCCACTACAATTCAGTAATACCGCTTGGCTTTATCTCTTGCCTGAGTAACACAAACATTTATGGAATTACATTTTAAGGCTTTTAAAGGTGTATTTAGAAGGTGTTTCCTTTGAAGTGTTATCTTTGCAAGCTCTCATATGCTGATAAAAGCCGTGTTTAGCTGCCCCGCGAGGAACGCTCGAAAACTGTCGGTTCAGAGATTTTTCACTCCTTTGGGCAGGACGGGGCAGCCTTCCCAGGGGCCGTGCTTTGCCTCATGCTGCTGGCATTTGCCACAGCCCTTTCCCAGCAGAGCCACGGTGTTTGCAGGAAAGCAGCAGTGGGAGGTCTGTTGTGGTGGGACCGATGGTGTGGGGCAATCTTTGAAGTTGGGTGACATCCTTGGAGGCTGCGAAGCTTTAACGCAAAGAAACAAGAGCCCTGGGGTTTTGCAGACATCGCTGCCTGTGAGCTCCACTTCCCTCCCTGGGAACCTTCAGGAGAAGGGAAACAGTGTGGTGAAACAAATGACTTCATTCCAGGCTGGTTCCAGTTAGCATCCCCATCCCTCCTCCCAGCCCTGCCCAGAGATGAAGACATTGTTCAACAGCTCATCACTCACCGGCAGGCTCCGCGCAGGCAGCCAATGCACAGACCCCAAGCCTCATCCCACAGGCAGGAGACTTGACCCAAAGCTCCTTGAGACCCATGGAAAGGCTCCAATGGATTTCTACGGGTCTTGGATCTCAGCAAACGCTGGCAAACTCTGCCAAAGCTAATGGGAACGTTGCTGGCAGCACAGACTGACGGGTCAAGCAAAGGGAGAAAATTAATTTATCAACCAAGAGGATTTGTCTTCCCTTGAAGTTTCCAAGGAGTTTCTTAACAGGATGCTCATTAACATACCTCTGAGGGAGGAGGGACGCCTCTCTACGTGCCATTTTAAATACCAACAGCTCCAGATTGGCAGTGGCCACATGGCAAACAGCTCGAGGGGGTGGAAATAGCTCTCCCCATTCCCTTTGACCCTTTTCTGGTCCTCCTCAGCTCCATGCAGACTGTCTTGCTCCTGACCTCCACCCTTGACTGGAGCCAAAATCTTGGTGCTGGAGCTGGGCCATGATCACTCCAGCCCTGCTCAACTGCCTCTTTGGACTTGCTTTCATTCATTTTCTTCACCCCAAGCACCCCCCCACACCTCCAAAATCACCATGCACAACTTGTCTGAACATGTGCCGAACCCGATAAGCTTTTGGCAACCACCAGAATAAATTGCTTTAATAAAAATGAAAACCATTTTGAGGGGGGAGCAGGGAGGGAAGGGAAGCAAAAGCAAATACAAAAATAATGTGCAGGCAAGGGCCCATGTGATCACCTGGCAGGAAGAGGCATTCCCAAATCAAAGCATAAATCATGGGGCTGGGAGCAGCCAGGCCAGTGTGGGGGCAGGCAGTGAAGCCCTTCACTCCCAGGTTCGCATTCACTGCTGCAAAGAGCACAGAGCGGGTGTTGCTGTAACCAGGTGATGGAGAGGAACATGCTAAAATACTTCCCAAAAGGAGTTGTGTGAGGGGCAGGCTCCTGGGGGCACTCAGGAGCGTGTGGCTGGAGGTGTGCTCAGAGCCCTCCAGGCAGGATGGGCAGATGCAGGGGAGAGGGAAGGTTTGCAGGATCCATCCTCCAGCCACCCCTCTGTGCCAAGCTCAATCCCATCCCACAGCAAGGCAAGGGAGCAAGACAGGCAAGGGGTGCCTGCAATAACCCATGCCTGGAAGGTTCTGAACTGGACACGGCCCTCGTGGGGGAGAAGTTGGCCCAAATCTAGCACATTCCGCAAAGGAGTTTTCACACTTGGAGAAGGATTTTGCAGAGGCTCTTTTAAATACTTGGGATGATGTTGCCTTTGTCTGTGCTCTGGAGGAAGGGACATAAATCCCAGACATGGCACAGCCATGTACACGACACTGACAGTGCCACACTTGGTGGAGAGCTACTGCAGTTTGCCTAAAGGTTGATCACTCACCCCTGCAAACCAATGAACTAGGTTTTCTAGGGTTTTTTCTTTAAAATAAAAATAAATTATTTAGTTAGACATAGGTGAAAAAACAGTGGTGGATTATTGGATCAGATGTTACACAGCTGGTTTGACATTTGCTCTTTCCACTTCAACTGGACTCAGGCAGATCATCTCATTCCTGCTTTCTACTGTGTCATGAGCACTTTGCTGCTGGTTTTCCATCATGGGAAAGAGGAGATGGAAACAGGAAAAAAAAAGCAACTTTGGCACATTCAGAGTTCCTATGTTGGGTATTCAGGTGCTGCCACCCTGGAGATAACACATCAGCGAGAACCAAGGAGAGCTATGTAGCATCTTTCTTTCCAAGGATCTGTGCCAGGAATGAAGTTCAAAATAAGTTTTCTTGTCTTTAATACTGATATATTATTGATTAATTAATTACAGAGGGATAAATGACATAATTGTGTGTTATGGGTAAACCATTAAAACCTAAGAGCTGTCATCCTTCCCCAGCTCCTGAGAGCAGGAGTATTTCCAGTGAAAAGCTTTGCTAACAAAGCAGTTGAGAAAAATATTTACTGCCAGAATTTCTTCAATTGACATTTGCATCTTCTGTAATTTGCAAACTCCGTGCAATTTGAGCCATTTTCATGGGACTATAATTTATGGGAAGGGTTTTCCCTTCACTTCTTAATGTCTCTGTAAAAAAACACGAAAGCATCTTTTGCTCTGAAATTCACACTTAATTTTTTATTTCTTTTTGGCCAGGGGACGAGGGAGGGGCAAGGGAAAATGGATATTGCAAGGGACAGAGCAGAGATGGAGGAGTAAGAGACAGGAAGGACTATTAAGTGCAGAGTTTCTCAAACTATGGGTCATGACCACTTATAAGGGAGCCAGGATGTGTCAGAGAACAGCGGGGTCCTCCTTGGTTTAGTCAAGTGGGAGCTAGCAGAAAAAAGATCTGGCTCCCCTCTACCCATAGAAAGAAAGATGAATTTTGGGCAAGACTCACATCCTGGTCCAGCCTGGATGGGAATGCAAGTTGGAAGAAGGGCTGCCTGGCTGTCCTCCATCCCTGGGCAGTGGGAGCCAGCTGTGAACTCCCCCTACATGTGTTCACGTTAGAGAGGAAATGGTTACAAAACCCGAATTGCATTAATCTCCTCCTTGCAGGAGGAGGGGAAGACAGAGAAGAACCCCAACAGTTCAACTTGTTTGTGTGTCCCCAGCCTGGGCTGAGCTGCTGCTGGCTGAGAGCTGGCATGAAGAAAGGTGGGTCAAAAAAAGAATATTTTTGTAAAGTTAAAAAGTTGTTTCAACTTTTGTCACAGCCCACCGAGCCCTCAGCATCCTCAGCAGGGAGCCAGGTACCCTGAGCTCTGCAAGCCACACCATCCGCACAGACAGACAATTTTTTTCAGGGTATAAAATATTTAAACTTCTGTTTATTAGCAAAATGGAAGCAACAGCAACAGGAGCAGGTGAATTTAGGTGGGATCACAAAAACTTACAACGTATTTCCTGACTAGTCAAGTTGTGCCAAAGCCTGGCATGGACAGCCACCTTCCCACCACCCCTTTGCACTTCACTGAGAACAGCTGCCACCCAGTTTGGTGATGTCTTTGTAATCTCCTGAACGTTCCCAGCACCTCGGTAGACAAGAGCTGCACACCCAGGGCATTTGCAGCCCAGATGGTGTAGGTTGGAGAAGGTGAAGGAAAACTGAGCCAGAGTGGAAAGGAACCCTCTGCTTCTCCTTCCAGTTGAGAGAAAACCCTCACACCTGGCTGCCCTTTTCCCAGCTCATCTGGTTCTGGATATTTTAGTAATGGAAATTCAAGGTAGCTTTCTCTGTGCACATTTCTGAGATCTGTGGGTGACCTCCAGGGTTAAAGCATCTCTTGTTCACCTTCACCCTGTGTCACCCAGTGCCACCCCACGAAAATCCAGGGAGAAGTGGCACAACCACAGCCCAAAAAGGCTGCCTTTGTTATTTAGTGTAATTTAAATACTTATAACACCAGAAAACTACTGGTTTAGCTAAGCCTCTCCTTGTCCCGCTTTTACAGAGCACTTCCACCTTTTCAAGGGGAGAAAGGCAGCCAGCAGCCTCCTTGTAATGATGCTCCATCCCTCGGGTCCAGCACCCAGCGCTGCCCAGGGTGACCGGAGCCCTCCGAGCTTGTGGGCTCCCAAATCCCGCCCCGGGGCTGTGTCCTGTGCAGGCAGCTGCAGGCAGAGGAGGTGTTTCGAAGCCATCGAGCAGCCTCTGGTGGAAGCTGCCTGCTATGTGTGCTGCCTTCCGTGTGCGTCCTGCCAGAGCCCGCTCGGTATTCCTGGGGAAGAGGCGGCTTATCGAGGGAATATTTCCTTCTCTCATTGCAGCACCCGGCTGGTAACGTTGATCTACCCCCCCTTTGCGTTTTTGCCTTTGTTTCTGTGGCTGCTGCGGAGCAGTGGCTGCCCAGCGGTGCTGGTCCCATGTGCTTGTTCTTGCTGCAGGAACTCTTTTGGGTTTGCTCTGACAGGATTTGATGAAAAGCCCAAGAGGATCAGTCTGTGAAGTGTCCTCAGGCTGACATGTGACGAGTGACAGGACCAGGGGGAACGGCTTCAAACTGGCAGAGGGTGGGGCTAGATTAAATATCAGGGAGAAATCCTTCTCTTGCACGTGTTGCTCAGAGAAGCTGTTTGCCTGATCCCTCGTGCCTATAAGTTATTGCTAATGATGTGGGGATGCTTTTGTCAGCACCTTAAAGGGCTTTAACAGCATCCTCACCTGCGGCCTCCATCCACATCCACAGGTCTGGAGCCCATTTCAGCCCAGCATGAGTCTGTCAGCTCCTGTCCCAGGGATGCTGCAGGATGCTGGTCTCCAGCTCTGGCCATGTCACCATGAAATCACCTGGTGACTTGGGCTCTTGCATGTACCAGCATTTGATCTCCAGCTCTGCTTTGTGCTCAGGTACTGTAGCCCAGCCCATAGAGAACATCTCCCCTGGGTGTCTTTAGTTCCCTGGGGTGTCCCCTTCAATGGGAACAAATAATGTGCTTTCTCTCCTGAAACAGGGGTTTTTTCCATTCCATTGATCCTGTGGAGTGAAGGATAAGCTGTATCCATAACAGATGTTAATTTTGTTGACCATTTTTTCCTGGAAGCCTAACTTGCTCTTGTCCTTTGCTTTTGGGTGGGGGTCAGTATGACTCAGCTCCGGGGATGAGTTCTCTCACCATCAGAGCAGTTTCCCCATCACAAATCCAGAAAGTAGTTTGAAACCTATTGAAAGTCCTTCTTGTCTTGCCCAGTAAAGGTCCTCTGTCATCTCTCTGGTTTCCCAGTTGCAGCCACCTGTCTCAGTCTTGACTAATACCTTCACATTGCGCCATGGATTTGCGTTTCTTTTCTTATTTTATTGTTTTCCTTCTAGAAAAAGGGCTTGAATTTGTTTTTTTTTCAAGTCCCCAGATGTAATGAAATCCATTCCTGCCCAGATCTTTCAGCTCTTCAGCCAGGAAGCAGACAACCCTTGGTTTCTGTGAGCAATCTGTGCGATCATCAGTAGACACCTGCAAGAGGAGGTTGTATGGAGATGATTCCCAGAAATGTCCATTCTGCCTTCTTGTGCACCAGCACAACACTTCCAGACAGCTGCTCTACCTCAAGCCTCCTCAGACCCACAAGCAGCTGCTCCCATTAAGCCCTTCTTTTGGTGTTTCTCTCCTTGATGCTCCAGAGCTGCCACTGAACTGTTGGAGGCAGGTGTGGGGTGGTGTCAGTGTCCCCATGGCTCGGTGCCCCAGGTCCCAGTGTCACTGCTCGGTCTGGCTGCTGCAGGTGATCTCCCCAAGCCCCACACCTCCAGTTACCCCACTGCCCCCTCCATGATGTCACCAGGCTGGTCTGAGCAAGGATCTCTCTTCCGTGTGGTTGCCATTAATTCCACCACTACAAGCATCAGCCTGAGGTTGCCAGCCCATATCAAGCAGTCGATCTCCAATTGTCATATCCGACAATAAAACAAAGGGCTCAAAAGGAAAGAGGGAATATTAAGGCCAAGAGCTTCCCTCTGCCCATTGCAGGCGGCTCACAAGAAGGCTTGGATGGAAAACACCCCCTTAACCTTGTCCCTCTTGCAGAGGAATGAGTCAGGAATTTCATGCACGTAGAGCAATCACCAAACAGTCCCTACAGGTCTTCCCAGGACCATGGCTTGCCGAGCAGCTGCTTGTTTACCTGCCACCTATTTCCATAGCATGGGTGTGCAGCCACATTCCTGGGAGCCCCAGCTGCTCCCACCTGCCCGACCTGTCCGTGAGCGGGAGCGAAGCTCAAAGCCACCGCTTGAGAGATGTGATTGCCACGGGGAAACACTGCCAAGGATGCTCAGTGCTCTGCTGGGATGACTGAGGAGCCAGCTCAGCAGAAGGGGTGTAAGGCAGCGTGGTGGCATCGTTGCTGGTGGATGGAGGGGACTTTACAGCAGCAGAGGGTCTGAGCTGTTGGCTGGGCACCGAGCTCTGGGGGATGCGCTGCGAGGGATGATTCAGAGGAGGAGCAGCTCAGCCTCAGAGCTCCAAATCCCCTTCCACGGGAGCTCTCCCTGTCCACTGGCTCTGGAAATGTCACAGGGAAACCACCCTCCTCAGGTTACGTGTCCTGTTAAGCAAGAGGGACGCGTCCCTCCCGAGCCAGAGCCGCGCTCGGAGGTGGCTGTGCCAGCACAGAAGGGCCCCACTCACAGGGCAGCTTTTGGCAAAGCAGGATGTGCTGCCTGGGTCCCAGATACGTAGGCAACAACTTTCTACTCCTTTTTATCAGTGCCAGGCTGATGAGGAGCAAGTGCATCTCTTGCTTTTTTCTGGAGCTGCTGCTGTCTGCAGCACTGCAGGGCAAGGTTGTCCTTGCCCAGCCTGGGCAGGGGAATCCGTGCCAGCATTTTCCCCAGGGGATGCTGAAGTAGCTGCACTTCAAAGGCTCAGGAAGTGTCCATTTTGCCCTGGGCTCCACCAGCCCACGGTTTAGGGTGAAAGATGCTTGTGTCAGCAGCTGGAGCTGGGAGGAAGCCCAGGCTAAGCTAGGGCTGCTGGCCAGGATCAGGGCCCAAGTTAACCAACCTTTCCTCACGGGTCCCTAAAGCATCCCCAGACACTGCCAAGTGCCCCCAGAAGAAAATCCAAGATGATCATTGGCTTTCATTCTGCACTTGAAGCAGCCATTTGTGTCAATTTGGGCACATCCCTTTCCCTCTCTGGAGTGTTTGGCCTGGGGGATGTGTGCCCTGGGCTGTGCCACTCTAGTTTAGTAGGATGCTGCTGCTACTGCTGCTGCTGTTACATTTCCTTTTTTTTTTTTTTCTCTTCTTCTCAGAAACTGCCAAGTAGTATAAAACAAAAAAAAAAGCTTCCCATCTTAATGCTGGATGAATTATTTAAAGGGGTCTGTTTGCTAATGTGATTGACTTCACCCAACAGTGCAGGTTGAGCTGTAATTATGGGAAAACAATCAAATCTCTATCTGGGTTCACACCATACTGGTCTTGCCACTTTTTGTGTTACAGCAGAACCTGTTGGGCAGCTTTAGCTAAGCTGAGCCTCCTTTCTGCTGCTGGGGCAAAGAAACGCAAACCAGTAGAACCAGTCAGGCTGCAAGGAAAAATTACGGCTTATTGTCTGTGCAAGTTCACCCACACTGCTCACTCCTGTCTCCCGTGTCCCAGACGACCGTCTCCTGATCGCGACCTAAACTGAGCTCCAGGAGCCGAGGAAGACACACAGGCACAGTCCTCGACGTGAGTACCGTGCTTGCGCTGATTTTTATCTCTCCCCCAGCATCCTGGGCAGTGCTGTGTAGCTGGGAAAGGAGCTGGCGTGAGCCACGCATGGAGAGCTGCCCAAAATTCTCTCAGCAGAGCGCCGGGAGAGCTGTCACTTGGTGCCAGCAGACAGAGCCTGGTCCAGCTCCCATCTGATGGGCAGAGGTTGGTGTGTCATGGGTTTGCTTGCTTTTCTGTCCCTTCTCAGTGTTCGAGGAGGAAATCTGTATTTGTGTAGCAGCTGGGGAGCCCACCGTTTGTGGCAAAGTGGCAGCTCTGAGGGGTTGGTGGGGAGTGGACCTGAGCTCACCCGAGCTGCGCGGCGCTGCCCAGCCACGACCCCGGGGCTCTCCTCTTAACAAAAACTTTTCCTCTGGCGTTTTCCACCTGAGCATGAAAGGTAATGGGATATCCCTGCGATCAGAAATGCTGAGAAATGGCATCCAGCTCCACTCGGAGTGAAATAGCTGTGGAGGGTCAGAGCAATTTGTGGGTGTCAGGGTTTATGTGACTGCCAGGGAGCCCAGTCACATTTGCATCCGGCAAGGGGGGACCAGAGGCAGGAACAGAAAACTTCTCTGGGAAAACTTCCAGCAGTGTGACAGCCACGGGGGAGCAGAGCTGTGGCCATGTGGGATGGATTGTAGGACTGTGTGAGACCCAGGATGTGCCCATCCTGGACAGGCAGCACTTGGGTGTTAGTGCTGGGTGCTGGGGGGTATCACCCCCTTCTGCACCTGATCCACTTTCCATGCAGCATCTCAGACAGCCCTGACCTGCACCAAGCCATGCACATGCAGGGCAGTAAATAACTTTAAATGTAGTTGTAGGTCTCTCTTCCCACCCCATTCCACACCTTGGACTCATCTCTGTTGCCAAAGCTGAGAAAAAATTTGCTAATTTTTCCCTCAGTGGCAGCTTGGAGCTGGGTTGTGGTGACCCTTGCTAGCTGGGCAAGGTGCCCATCTGTCCCTGCTGTGACCCTTGTGGGACATGCTGACAGTGCCCTCCTGGGCTGTTCAGATGTGTTCCTTCAGGCAGCATAAGTATTCAGAGAGGCTGAAGCTCACTGGGCTTCCAGCAGCCCCAGGCACGAGGTGTGATGCTAGCGAGGGCTGGCATCCTCCTTCCCTGTTTTAAATCCAGGAGGAAAGAAGTGATGGTGGGACTGCTGCAGGGGACAGACTGTGCCCACACACTTCATGGGGGTTTGTTGCTGTGGGTTGGGCTGTCCCCACTGCCTGCTCCTTGTCCCTTCTGCTGGGACAATGCCACAATAGGGAATGTCCTGAGAGCACTTACAGAGGACGTGACCACAGATCCTCCCCTGGAGGATGCAGGACACTGATGCACTGATTCAAAACCTAGCCAAGGTAGCAATGTGTCCCCAACACCGGTGTGTCACCAGGCATTTGGGGACACGCAGAGATGCCTCAGTCTATAAAAATTCCCAACTCTGTCTGTCCCAGCTGCTGGACAGCACAACATGGGGCTGAGTTGGTAAGACTCATCCTTGGTGCTGCAGCAGGGCAAAATACCCAGGAGAGTTATGCAGGGCTAAGTCTTCCTAGCACATTTCTCCTTTTTTTAAATGGTGCTGAAGAGAAAAGATGATCCTCTCCAAGACTTCATCATCTGGGGCTCTCCAGGGCTATCTCCTTATCCAGGGGAGAGAGATCTGTTTTTTCCATTTGCATGGCCATTGTCTTGACTCAGGACGCCCATGCACTCCTCACACAGCAGGAGCAGAGGCATCAATTTATGGAAGTGTGGTTGAGAAGAATCTTCATGCCCTTTCTCCCACACAAGACCTACTTTCCCATGCAGGACCAGGAATGATGAATTCCCTGTGTCAGGAGCAGTGTGGGCTCTGAGCCATGCTGCTGGGGAGGTCTCCTGCCATGGAAGAGAAGACAGTGGGACCAAGATGCTCTCCAGGCACCATGAACAGTGCAACGGGATCACAAGCAGAGGGTGGGGTGATAACTACCATCTATCAGAGATTCCATGGGTATTTTCCTGTCACTTTGTCCAGCCAGGGGCTCTGGAACTGGGGGTGGCAGTGGAATTGTTTTGGATGAGCAGTGACCATGCGCCTCCAATCCCAACAGAGCCTTGAGCTATTCCAGAGCTTCACCACTTCTCAATTAAATCACCCGAAAAACGTGATAGTGCCTCATTACCCACTTCCCAGAGCATTTTGAGGTGTTAATTGAGTAACGTTTATAGAACCTGCGGTTACCCCGAGATGCACAGGCAGATAAGTGGATACTTCCAATTGTCTTCTGAATCCTCCTGTGGGCAGACAGGCCTGCCCACAGATCTGCCCAAAGCCCACCACACTCTGGGGAGCATCATGGCATGGCTGGTGGCTGCAAATGTCATTTGTCCTCAAGTGGGGAGCAGAACAAATATTTACTGTTAAACCTCGACAAAGCAGCAGGAGTTGGGGTGTGGGAGGACAAAACCTCCCTCTCAGATGGGACCAGTACAAGGAGAGACCCACAGACTGCTGATCCTGCCATGTAAAAGCCAGTCAGACTCCTGGGTATGTTCAGGTATTGCAGAGGACCAACAGCTCTGGTTTTAATGATCCTGCAAGCCCAGGGCAACCAAGACTCTGTTGGAAGGAGGGATGTCCCTATGGCAAGGAATAACAAGGACTCTGGAGGGGAATAAGGGCTCTTAAGCAGAAAATGAGGTAATGGAAGAAAACTCAAATTGGGGGGTTGCTGACTGCCACAGCAGTTGGAAAAGCAGAAGCTGCCTCCACAGGGCCAGGATAGTGGGGGACAAATCGAGCTGCTGAGTTTGTGATCACCAGGACTGTGCGGTATTATGGCAACAGAGACTTTATGGGGGAGAAGTAAATCAGTGTGCAGGCTGGGGCTTGAGGCTGGAGCTGCATCTTGGAGGGTTTGCTCCAGCTGAGCTCTCCCTGCAGTGTCTGTGCACACACGAGCAGGGGCAGCATCTCCCTGGTGCTGCTGATCCTGTTGAACCGGTTCAGGGGGCTGGGACCAGCACAGTGCCCACGAACCCAAGGGCCACTGGGGGCAGCTCACAGCCGTGCTGCAGCTCCACATCACCCGAGAGGGACCCCCATGCAGCAGCAGCCGGCAGAGGCAACCCTGGGGCTTGCTGCGAACCTGCCCCTGGGCTGGTGTAACAGCACGGGGCAGCTGCTCTGCTCCGGGGAGGATTTTCAAGTTGTGCGAGGTAGAGGAAGGCACCAAATCCTCCACCCTGGGGAGGGAAGAGCCAAGGCTGCTCCTCCTGTCTCGCTTGTTGGGAGGTAATTTTGCAATCTGGCAGCCCATGTGCAGCGCCCACAGCAAACCCAGCACGGTGGAGAGCAGGCACTGGGCTCCATTTTAGGGCAGTCTGTGCCGTGTTAAGTCATGCGAATAAATAAATACCTAACAAAAAAAAAAAAAAAAAAGAATCCCTCAATATACCAAAAAAAAAGCCTTCTTCAAACTGCCAAGCAAAGTACATCAGCAAAGAGCATTAGCTCCACACTGGCCTGTGAAATAGTCCTGGCACTGCAGATTTTCCATGAGTGATCAGGCAGTTTTTCTGAGTACAAACTTGGTTTATAATTCTAAAATTAGACCAGGAACATAGTAGGGTAGCCAAGGAAAGAAAGCTTGGCTGGTCAAAGCGGCTCTGCCCAGCAATCACCCAGAGAAAGGTGTGTGGCATCAATCCAGCCTGGAGCTGAGCAACTCCAGCACTGCTGATGGGGAAATATCTGGTGGTAAATCCATTAAGCTTCACTGATCCCACAGTATCAGAATGTCACACTCCTGCCTTTTTCTTTTCTGCCTTTTTTTTTTTTAATGACTTAAGCTCGTTTAGCTAATGAGCTGTTTTATCCTCCTGAAAGGAGACAGGACTCACGGTGGGGATGTGCTCACTCTGAGTGTGACAGGCAGTGCTGGGGATGGTATTGAGAAGTCAGGAACTCCCTGGGGACCAAGGAATGGGGGTTGGCTGTGCTGTCAGAGCCAGCTGTCCAAGTCCATCCCCAGCCCCCTCAGATGGGACAAAAAATAATCTCCCTGCTGCTTTTCCTTTCCCCAGCCACAACAGGAGCGTCCTGCCCAAGGAGTGATGACATTGGTGCCCAGGAGATGCTGGGGACTGCCCTGACCCCACCCATGAGAGCAGACATCCCAGGCACCCTGTCCCCCAAACCAGAGCCCTTGTCCCACCCTGAGCTGAGCATCGAGGGATGCAGCGAGCAGGTGAGCAAATCCACAGCAGTTAACAGCAGCTCACCCCAGGTCCTGGGCTTTCCAAACCCTCCAGATGTAGGGGCTGGCTGAGGAGTTTGCCTTTGGTGCCCGACACTGGGGCTCTGTTGGCAGAGGGCACCCGTCACTTTGAGATACGCCCGGCCCTGCCGGGATGCCGAGGGCTGCTCCGGCACCACCGGCTCTATGGCACAGTGACAGCTCTGCCAAGGGCTCGGGGCTGGAAATGAAATCCCTGTCTCAGGGAGCAAGCTACACGCTGAGGGACTCTGTGCTCTGGGCTTCAGCAATAAATCTCCCTCGAAAATCCTCCGGAGCAGGGTAGAGGAGCAGGGAGCTGCGGCTTCCACCTTCACCCGTCCACACCGGGTGAGAGGGAGCAAAGCTGAGCCCTCAGGGAGCCTGGGCTGTCGGTGGGGCTGTTCCGCTGCAGCAAAAGGCTGAATCCTGAGAAAAGATGTATGGGGAGCGATGCTCATGAAGGATCTCTGTTACCATGTGTGTGCACAGACAAGACCCGAGGTCCTCGCCAGGTTTGTCACAGAGTGGCTGTTCCATCTGCAGGCAGATGGGTTCTGGCATCTCAAAAAGCACCAAAACTGACAGCTTTTCCCTGCTGATTGGATCTGCAGCAAATCACGGGTCCTCACTCACCTGAGGGCTCCGAGGAAAAGAAAATCAGGAGTAAACCCCAACCCTGGTAGCACCACGGCCTCAGCTGTGCATGGGAGGCGAAGCCGCTGCCCACACCCCAGCCCCAAATCCTGATCTGCCGGGCTCTGCCCGCAGCACTGAGTCACAGCTGCAGGGATGCGGATCCAGCAGCGAGCACCTGGGCTGCCCCTGCGCCTCCCACCTCCCACCACATGCCAGCCCAGCCCTGCCTCCCTGAGCAGCGGGCTGGCACCAGTCCCGGCCAGGGTGTCACCTTCCCGGGACAGCTGAGCTGAACTCCTGTGTCCCAAAATGCTGGGCTCAGCCCTCGGAGACACCAGCCTTGGGGACAGGGCCGTACCCTCTAGTACAAGGTGGGCAGGGCCTGATCCAGCAGCAGCAGCAAGCACAGTAGGAACACATGCAGCCACCAACTCCTCTGCTCCCAGCTGCAATCCCTTCCCAGATTACAGCACTGGAGAATACAATGGGAATTAGTGCCTGAGTGCTTCAGAGCCTTCCCAGCTGGCACTTGGGGTGTCAGTCCCGTGATGGCAGTGGTTGTTCTCACAACCTCCCTTCAGCCCTGGGGAGGTGCTTAGCCCAGGGCAGAGACTAATTTAGGACTCAGTGATACTGTGAAGTGCATCCCATTAACATCAGGAGTGGTTTTTTTCTGTTTTGCAGTAGAGCTGCACGTTATTTCCCCTGGCTGGTTTTTCAGCTGTGGCTCCTGGGGCTGAGATCAGTTCCCAACCCCATTTCACAGTGGCAGGCCTCGAGCTGGACGAGCCGCACCGTGCTTTCATTTGCTGGGTTAGATCACCCTGCCCTGGGAACGGCTGGGTTATGCCCAAGGAAGCAGGAGTAACGAATATTTTTTAACTGTTTCCCCAGAGAGTAAGATCTCTGCTCTGTTTGCACCAGATTTGCTCAAAAGCCAAACGAAGTGGCTCTGGGATGGTTCGTGTTCAGGCAGCTGCTCCGCCGATCCGAGCGTGCCGAGCTCGCCGCTTGTGCTTGCTGGCGCGTGCCTCATTTCTTTTGAAAATCAGATGCTTTAGGGGAAACTTTCTTCTTCCAGCTCTGCATGCCCACATCTTGCATATGCAGGCGATCTGGCACATCCCTGCTCCGCATGCAGATAAAGGCACGGGCGGGAGCCGGGCTGGGAGAGCGCTGGAACCCAGCACGAACCTTCCCCGTGGTCCCAGCCCACTCTTCACTTTCCAGCAGCAGAGGGGAGGTTTGCTCCCTGGTCATCGCTTCGTGGTTGAAGGCTGAGCATCCAGGTGCTTTGTTGGGATCAGAATTACTTGCCATGACTCACTAACCCAGAGTGATTCTGGGGGGAGAAGTTCCCACAGGGAGATGCTAAACACCTTCATGTGGAAGTTCCTCTTTTCCAGTGTGGTTTTGGTGGTTCCAGAGGACCCCATGGATACTGTGCCCATGTCAGCTTCCTGCAGCTCTTGGCTCTGGACACCACCTCTCCTGGTTTCCCTGTAAAACTGGGTGAAAAAGCTCTGTTGTGTGTTTCCCAAGGGTCCAAAGAGGTTCCAGCCAGCCAGGCCATGCAGGAAGCCTGGGCAATGACAGTGGGGTGGCCGAGTGCTGTGTGTTGCCTCTGTAAAAGCTGTGCATGGTGCCAGAGGGAGGAGGGAGGCAAGGAAGCGTCCCAGCAGGAGATGAGTCCATCACACTCAAGCACCAAAACTGCTGTAAATTTCCCAATCATCGGTCCCCATGTGGTCCCAACATGAGTTCTGCAGTCCCTTCTTCATGCTCAAGAAGATGCCCTGCCCCACCTCATCCCAGAGAAATGCAATTTAAACAGCTCAACAAGGACA
Organism: Tichodroma muraria; assembly: GCA_013390105.1. NCBI lineage: Eukaryota > Metazoa > Chordata > Aves > Passeriformes > Sittidae > Tichodroma > Tichodroma muraria. The sequence goes on along the minus strand of WAAG01031278.1, from coordinate 180,665 downwards.
GGAAAAGCCTGATTTTCCAGCTGGGGTTCTCCCAGTATCTAAGACATGCTCTTTGCTATGCTCAGTACTGAGGCAAGGTGGACAAAAACTCCATCCCATGGTTTAGCAAATGATTTCCCTTCCTACCTTTGGGCTTTGTCCTTTCCAGAACACCACATGCACCAGACACATCTCCTTTGTTGGACTTTTTCTTTCTATTTTAGGCTGAAACCTGAGTAATTTGAAGCAAAAGGACATCCTCACTCTGGACACAGCCTGGTGCGTGGCTGAGCCCTGAACATGACCACGGAGAGTTTTGCAGAGTTTCTGAACAAGCTCAAGGAAATCCATGAGAAAGAGGTCCAAGGTAGGGAGACAAAATTTTCTTATCAAAAACTGGCCAAGATCCATTTCTTTGTAATACTACCTTGATCCAGTCCTTGATTTGACACCAGTTTGGTGTCAAATAACCTGAAGGGAGGAGGAGCAGGTGTGGATTAGGGAGAGTTGGGGATTAGTGCTGAGCAAGCAGCACCCACGGGGATGGATTGGGACACGGGGTCACAGCCTGTCCCTCAGGGGAGAACACCCACTAATGGTATATTTGTACCTCTCATTGGCATACTGAGAAAAAAGTAACTTTTTGAATGATGAGAAGAAGCAGAAGAGAGAGGACATTCCTGCACTCCATGATGCTGGAAAGCAAGCCATGGAGGCGCCCAGTCCTTGCAGGAATCCCACTTGCTCCAAGCATTAACCACGGGGGATTTGGCTCCTTTCCTGCCCCTGCTCTCATGGTCTGGTGAACTGGGATAAAGGTGAACTGGGAGGTTTGCAGGGGTGACACACACACCTGCTGGGCATCTGCTCCAAGCAGTGGGGATTGGAGTACATTTGGATACTGAGGGATCAAAGGGAAAGTGGAAAGATGCAATAATCTATAAGACAGAAGCAGCGGGAAATGAAGCTCTGTTAAAGAAAACATTTGAGTCAGGTTGGATAGCTTATTCCTCCAGGGAATAAATTATTTCTCAGGTCATACATTATTAAAATAAAACCCATTAGGTTAAGCAACCAAGTGCCAAGTCCAATTTTTTTCCTATTAGAATAATTCCCAGTATCAATATTATGAACAAAACTTCAGCACTTTTGGATGATTCTGGCTTATGAATTCATTCTTCTCTTGTGTAATTTCAAGCTGTGTGAGAGTTAGAGGAAACTGTTGAGCAATTCAAACCACATGTTTACATCTACTTTGCATAAAATGGATTTGACAGGGTACAATGTCTGCAGATCCATCAAGGAAAGCCATTCAGCTGTAAATATTATCCAAGATGCTTTCCAACCCTGAAAGCTATAAAATACTGCCCACCTGGGAAATGCAGGCTAGAGTGAGAAGTAAGTAGAAACAAAACTGAAACAGACTTCTTGGGTCTGCTAAGGAAATGCAGACTCATTAAATAGTGGGGATACAAAACGAGCTCACATTTTGTACAACTTTCCCGGTTACATTAAACTGTGATTGTGTTTAACACATGCAATGTGTTATTCCTTATCGGAGATAAGGCTTGTGAGTGGATGAGATTTCTGCAAAGCCACACACCTTCCTGAAATTCCATCAGCGTCATTTGCTTCTGAGTGCTGGGGAATTGGCAATAAACACCCCCCTCTCTGTGTCTGTTCATCATTCCAGGTCTGCACAGCAAGGTGACAGAGCTGACGACAGAGAAGTGCCGGTGAGCGATGCTGGGGCAGAGGGGTAGTTACACCACTGGAGTTTCAGTCTTCCTGAGTTGTTCTCCAAAACTGCTGGATTAGAGAGCACCGTTTGCCTTTCTGGCACTGCCAAATTCAAGCCTTTTGGCTCCAGGCAGGCCTTGGGGTGATCCCAGCCCAGCTGCAGTTTGCCTTCTCACTGGCAGGTGATGCTTGTGCCACCTGGTACTTTCTCCCTTGGAAAACAATAAGTGAGAGGAATTAAGCTGCTAACTCCAAGGAGGGTGTCACAGGGCAGCACCCAGGGTCCAACACATTTGTTTCACCTCCTGCCACACAAGAAAAAGGGCACTATGATGAAGGCACAGTTTTGGGGAGAAATCTAATAATCCTCTTTTCTTTGTTCTGTTTCTTCAACTAGTGATGCTCAGAGAATTGAAGAGCTCTTTGCTAAAAATCACCAATTAAGGGAACAACAGAAGGTCCTTAAAGAAAATGTAAAGGTGTTAGAAAACAGGTAGGATTTGTTTTGAACTAGGGTGCTGCTGAATGGCAGCAACTGCACGGTCCTAGGGGAAGAGTTTGGGATTTGCTGTCTTCCCAGGAGTGTAATGTAGCACATGAACCTCTACTTTTCCTATACTCAGAGCTGGAGGAATCTGGGCACGTGCGCTTTCCTCAGCTGGTGGGGGTGGGGGCTGGATCTGAAGGAGTGCGAGAGCCAGTGCTGGGCCGCAGGGCTGATTCCAGGTGATGGTCTGGGTGTTCACATTTCCCCATGGGGAGGACAGGAACTTATTTCTCCCATGAAAACTGTGTGGTAACAAGCTGTGGGGTTTCCTTCCTCCAGGCTGCGAGCTGGTCTTTGTGACAGATGCATGGTCACCCAGGAGCTGGCCAAAAAGAAGCAGAATGAGTACGAGACCTCTCATTTCCAGAGCCTGCAGCACATCTTCATCCTCTGTGCGTACTGACACCCACTGTGAGCTTGGCTTTGGCAGGCTGAGTCTTAGCTCAGCTAATCCCTCTCCCAGATATTTGTTTGTGAGCCCTTGTGGAGAGCAGGAATCTGGGAAGGGTTTGGGGATGGGGAGAAGGGAGGGAGCAGGACTGTGGATGGCAGCTCACGTCCCCCCAAGCACACATAACCCTTCACACAAATCATCAGAGCTGGGGGTTGGAGCCCACCACACCTTCAGAAAAATGAGAGAATCCAGGCTGTGTCAGCTGCCTGGAAAAAGGATGCATTTGGCACAGCAGAAGCAACACTGGCAAAGACAGGAAAGTCACAGCAGCAGCTCAGCACGGGTAAATGACATCGAGCAACACGTGTGATGGATCTTCTCGTGAGCCTTTGGCAGAGCTCCCAGCACCGCTGAGGCACAGGGTGTTTTTCCCTGGGGATCTGACTGGCCCAGGGAGAGTCATGGGGGTAAAGGAGATAAGGCATTTAGGAGGGATGGAGAGGTGCCAAGAGCCTTTGGTTTATCTTGCCTGCTATGCCACTGCTCCCTGAGTGCCACTTTCGAGCAGGAGCAAGGCAAAGCATCATGCCTGGGAGCCCACCCGTGCTCTCTGTGGCCTCTTTGCTGCAGCACCCAGTGGTGGGTGCTCACATCTCCCTCTGGCCTCTGTGTGATCCCCCCTGAGACCCCCAGCCCTCCCCCTAACACAGCACCCTGCCCTGGTGTTCAGGGGCACGATGTTCACTGTGCCCAGCCCACCACTTCCTCCTCTGGGTCGAGCTCTTCCCCTGAGCTGGGTGACCTGCAAACAAACCCAATCCTGATGAAACCTGGGTCAGAAAGTTGCTCCCTATTTTCCCTTAGCCCCAGCAGGTTTACAAAGAAGGAAGGAAATTCAGCATCCCTCCAAAACTCGGTGCCATTCCCTCCTCCTCCCCCAGGCACCCCAGGAAGCTGTGAGTAGCATCCTTGCAGCATCTGAACTCACAGCACCACTTCTGTCCCTGCAGCAAACGAGACCAATCGCCTGAGGGAGGAGAATAAAACTCTCAAGGAAGAGCTGAAGAGGCTCAAGAGCCTGGAGTAAGCACTTTCCTGGTTTCATTCTTTACAAGGGGCGTCGGCAACAACCAGGGCATCCCCAGAGCTGGGCAGGGCAACGTCCAGACTGTGGCATCCTCAGGGGTATTTTAGCATCTAACTCCTGTGGTTTCCTGTATATGTTAGGAATGTTAAAAAATCCCTAATAATCTCAAAATCCTTGTTGACCTTTGCTCACTTCCCTGTTCACCACCATCCAACGATTAATTTTTGGGGAACAAAGATATATAACCCCCCAGAAACAAAACCCTGGGCAGCTTGCATGAACCTCAACCTGGGATTCCATGGCTTTTCCACGGCACCAGCTCCCCTCCTGCAGCAGCCAGAGAGGATCTGCAGGAGGCAGGTGGTCTTGGTGGAAGGAGAGTGACACACAAGGGATGGTGATGGGGTTGAAGAGGGAGAAGTGATCTGCACCAACAGGCTCACAGCCCAGCAGAGCGCTGTGCTGGAAGCCAAGTAACCTGCCAGGCTGGCCAATATATACAAATCAGCTCATTCCTCAAGGGTTTAAAGTCCAGAGGAATTAGCGCTGAGGGATTAGTTTAGAAATATGTTTTCTTTGGAGCACGGGAGCACCATCCGCTTAAAGAGAAACTCTGGCTTTTACTCCCCAGTGTTTCTCAAGAGCTGAGCAGCTCCAGAGCTGTAGGCTGGGCTGGGCTTGCTGAGCACTGATGATTCTGCTCTGCTCTCCTCTGAGATGCTGAATAGGAAGATTTCCAGTCAAACATCCATGTCTCAGCATCAGAGTCCATCCGGGACTCTGTATGTCTCCAAGGTTCAGGCAGTCCCTTGTGCCACTGAAATCATCAGCCTCTCCATCTTGCTTTGGTGACAAGGGGCAGACACCACATCCCTGTGCTGAATCCACCCCTCCATCAGGCTGAAAGCCCAGCCAGGGAGAGGTTCCCACAGAGCTTTTGCAATAGCCACAGCTGGGTCCTGACTTACCCAACATCGTGGCTTCCTGCGACATTACCCACAACCAAGTGGGGCAATCACACCTCGGGCTGTCATGCTGGCTCTGTCTGTGCTCCAGACTGCAGCTGGGCTACTGATAAGCTGTAGTGGAATGAGATGAGTCTGAGGATCTGGTATATCCACATACACACACACATGAATATGTATATTTGTATATCAGGCTCAGAGCTCTTGGTACGCTGGCTCCAAAACCTTCCTTCTCCCGCCCCTTCTCATTCATTCACGTCCTTTTCCTTCCAACAGGGACAGGACAAAGACCCCAGGAGTCTCCTCCAGAGAAAGCTGCTCCACACCAAGCTCCCCTTTGACTTTATTGTCCCCAGTGAGCAGGAATGTCAGCACAGAGAAAGCAGAGCACAGGGAAGCAGAAGAAGCCCAGAATGTGCCAGACCTCGAGTTCAGTGAAGGTGGGTGTTGTTGGCTCTTGCCACCCTTGAGGGATCTGGGGATGTGAAGAGCCACTAAGCCATGTTGCAAAACTGCTCTGGGAAAGAGTCTGGAGAGCAAAGACCAAGCTGTTGTCATCTCATATGGACATTGCCATGGGCAGAAAAGCTGGTGGGGAGGAAATGCAGGTGAAAGGAGAAACACCTGCTCTGCACTAGAGCAAAAGAGTGCTTGAGTGCTCTCACTGAAAGACAATTCATGCAGAGATCATGGCATTCCCTTCCTGCCACCCACACATGCAACAAAGGGCACGTTCAGTCAGGTGCTGGTTTGACTCAAAATCTTCACTGAGAGGTGGTTGGTACCAGCCAGTGGCATCCCTGGGAGGCTGCGTGGCTGGTGGACCATTACAGCAGCTGGTTGTGTCTTTTTTTGCAGAAAAGCCTCCAGAGAAGCTCCAGAGAAGCTCTCCAAGCAGCAGGACTTCTCCAGGCACTGTCCTCCAAGAAGTCAGCCTTGCAGAAATGGTGAGTTGACAGAGGTAGCGTGATGCCCTCAGGCCTTCTCCCCACTGCTGTGATCATCTGAACTGGATCAAGACAAGCAGATTGGGATAGGGAAAGAGTAGGAGACACCTGAGGGGTGGAACAATTAGCCACACTTGGGTAGTTTGTCATTTCCAGAGCCTGGCATTTTCAGAGGGCCTGGCATTCAGTGGTTGCAAGGACAAACACAGAGAGGGTGTCAGCCGAGGGCTGCTGAGTGATGTGGTGACACTGGGCACAGGGAGATGAGACTGCAGGACCTGGGCCTTGTTCCTGGTCATGGGAACTCAAGCCCATGTACACACCCACACAGATTCTTCTATTTTGGCACAAGTTTTGCTTACTCGATCTCCACAAAAAACTTGAAAGAGCAGGTGCAGAGGGGTTTTGGTAAGGCTACAGGCAGGCTGGGGGGTAATTAATAGGGATCACAGGAAGGGTTGGTGACATCTCCAGGTGGGCAGGGGAAAGTCAGGTCAGAACATGTGGTGAGCCTTTCATGACAGCTGATGGAGACAATGATGTCCTGGCCCAGGCACTCCACCAAAAATACACCCACCAAACCAGTGTGTGCCAGGAGCATGCATGAATAAAGTCTTGCATGAGTAAAAAGGCCTGACTACAGGACAAAGAATTTGTAGGGTCTTATCTTGGTTAAGCCACTGAATCATGATTTAAGAGGAGATGCAAAACTTCCTGTCCTACAAATCAGTGTAGCCAGAAAATACAGTGTACATGAAGGAAAAATTTCCTGGAAAAATGAATAAAATCTTGATAAAGCTGTTGACCAGAACCATATCAAGCAGCACACTCAGGAGTTGTCTGCCTTGTTCTCACTGGTGAGGAGATGTGTCCCAGTTCAGCTGGGCTCCCTGGAGCTTGGGGCACACTGTAGAATGGCTCACCTGGACTCTCTGTCCTCTGCCACAGGCATCCCAGAGGATTTCCAACCAGCTGCATGGAACCATTGCCCTGGTGAGACCCGGATCCAGACCCTGCCTCCTGGAAAATAATCCTTCAGGGGCAGCAGTGTCTCCACCAGCGAGGAAGACTCCTCTCCCACCGGAGCGCGAGCACAGCCCCAGCCTCGAGGCGTGAGTACCAGCTTGGGAGTCGGGGTGTGGGCCTGATCCATGGCCCCTTGCAGCTGTCCCTCAGTGGATGGATGGCCATTATTTGCTTTGTCTGTCCACCTTTCTCTCCAAACTTCTCTCACAGCTTTGGGAAGGGGGAGATATCCTGGTTTACAGCAGTAAAAAATGACTGGAATCCAGCCCAGCAAGATGAGCCTCTTGTTATTCCAGCTCCTCAGACAGACCCACAAAGTGGACCAGGTGCCCCCACATCCAGGCAGAAGGATTGTCCCAGGCAGGCAGCAATTCCTGCTTCTCTTTATCTATTCTAATGGGCTTCCCTGCAGGGCTCAGCATTTCCCAGGTTTATCCTCCCCACTAATTGCAGGAGCACAGAGGCCAGTGAGTTCACCTGTAGAGACAGCGAGTTTCCTGGAGTGTGAGTAGTCCTGCTGAGCATTCCTGGGAACAGCTTGCACTCATGGAAGCTGCCAAATAACCAGTGGCAGCAGGGACTGGGTTTGCAGGGCCGGTTCCTGCACTGTACCAACCTTTCTAGGACGGCTGTAAAAGTTTCCCATTGAGAGAGATTAGGGGAGGGTGGGCTGTTCCTCTGTCCTGGGGGTCTTCAGGCACTAAGAAAGCCCAGGGGGGATAGTTAGGGTGTTGCTGGCTCTAAGACATTATTCAAAAAGTGACTTCTCAGCAGTAGTACTGATGTGAGAGGTCACTGCATCCTTACCCTCACTCAACCCCCGGCCTTGAGGTGCTGTGGCCTAGGGACAGGGGATTGCTGCTGGATGGTGGGATGGGAATGGCTTCCCATACTGTGTGGAGACCCACTGCCTGACGGCCCTGGACACCAGGACCCTCCTCCCCAGCACAGAACCTAAAGAGAAACAGGATGTGCTGGCCAAGAGCTGCAGCAGGGCATTGAAAGAGCAGGAGAAACAACACACATCCCTGCAGAGCTGGGAAACCACGGGAAAACTCTAACGCTAATGTGATTTGGTTGGTTGGTTGGTTTTGGGGTTTTTTGTTTCATTCGTGATCCACCCAACGTAATTATTTTTTTTCCCGCCATGCTTTTTTCAGTTATTTAACAGCGAGCAAGCTGGACTCCCCCAAGGTTGCTCCATCCTACGAAAACCTAAAACTGAGTGCCCGGAGAGAGCAGCTCTGCCTCCTGCACAAGCACCTTTCCCTGCACCAGCTGGGGCTGGCGAGCCACTGCGCGCCGGCGGAGCGGGACGGCGGCAGCTTCCCCAGCCACTTGCTGCGGAGCAAAGCCGCCGAGGGCAGGACGCGGTCCCGGGACAGCTGGGAAGACCACGCAGCCTTGCTGAAGCTTCCTGCCACCATGGTGTACGTGAGGGACCAGCACCTGGAGGAGAAGCTGCGCCTCCTCAAGCACCGGGAGCGGCTGCAGCAGCTCCTGCTGCAGCAGTGCCAGCCAGGCCAGCGGGCGGACGGCGACACAAAGCCCCCGCCCGGCGAGCGGCCCTTGTCCCCGTGGCTGGGCATCGCGGCGGGATGCAAGGAGGAGAGGTTCTTCCTGGAGGATGCTGCGGACGGGAAGGAAGAGAAGGAGCTTTGGCTGGGCCGGGACCGCTCCGAGCCCCGAGCGAGGGTGAGGGAGGCGAGGGACGATGATGCGGACGCGCCCCTGGACCTGTCCGACTCCGGCCGCGGCAGGGAGACAGACTGGCACGGCCGCCGGCAGCTGCGGGGCTGCGGCAGCCCGCGGGAGAGCCCCGGGGACAGCCCGGCTCTGCCGGCAGCCCGCGGCCCCGGCGGGGGACACAGGGCACAGCGGGACGACCTGCGCTGCCCCTACCACCGGCCCGGTGCCGCCCGGCCTCTGCCTGGTGCTGCCAAGGAGGAGGAGGAGGAGGAGGAGGAGGAGGATGCAGCTGTGGTAAGTACAGCTCTTGCTGGCATCGACTGCAGCCTCTTCCCCACCCCAGGGTGTCCAGCACTGCTGCTGGGACCATTGTGACCAGCACTAGTATCCTCTGGGAGGATAGGTCTGATATGTGTGAATCTAATTTGCACATGGCAGAGCCGTGGTTGCTCAGTCCTGGATTTCATTCCCCACCTCCCCTCCAGTGTCCACAGGGTTCCAACCCAGGCACAAGGGCAGCCTGTGCCCCCTCCCACAGGCTGCTGCAGGAGGTGCTGGGCTCCCTGCAAGCACACCAGAGTGCACAGGAACATCTCTGTGATGCTTGTCCCTGTGGGTATTGCAATCACCAAGCAAGGGGTGGGGACAATCCTCTCCTGCCTGGTGACAGCAGCGTTTGAGCTCCCCGTATCCCTGTGTCCCACAGCTCGAGCTTTCACGGGCGTATCTGACCAACAACTCCACACCGAGCGAGCCAGAGGCCCTTCCTGAGGCTGGGATGAGGCGGGATGTCAGTGCACAGAAGGGAGAAGCAGGTAAGAAGCCCCAGGCAAATGTGACATTTGAGAAGGCAAGAGTGAAAGGTGCCTTTTGGTGAAGGCATTTCCCAGCCCAGAGCTCTCTGCTGGGCTCTGCACACATCTGCAAACCCACCTTCCAGGGACCGAGTGTTTCTGCCTTCCAACCCTTCTGGGCCTTTGGGGGAACTTCAGGTTTCACATTTCTGTCCTTGAGAGCTCAATTTTCTACCCTAGATATGTCCAAAATTCAGGCTCAGTATATATGGGGAGAAGGTAATCCTGGTTCTTCTGGAGAAAAGCCCAGTGTCTCTGTCCAGCACAGGCAGGAGTCAACCATGGGGTGTCCTTGCACCCTCAGCAGAGCACCCTGCATTCCATGCTGGATGGCATGGAATTCTCCAGGAGCCAAAGTGTCAGTGTAGGTCCAAACTCTTAGCAAAACCCGATCCACAATGAGCAGAACAAGACAATGTTGCTGCTCCAACATTTCCCATTCCTCTCAGGGAAGAAGCAGCTCAGAATGTCCCAGCAGAGATGGGGAAAATGCAAGAGGTTTGCAGGACTAGCACTGGAAAACTATCCCTGTCTGCCCCTTGCTCCAAAGTGTGTTCTGTGATGACACAGCAACAGGTGGAGCACAGAGCCAGGGATGCTGGTACCTGCAGCAGGTAGATCAGGATGGTTTCCTTCCTTTCCTTGCTCCATCCTCCATAAGAGCACTTCCAAGATTTTCTCCCTGCCTAACCCCCACGAGACACAGGGGCCAGCTTTGTCCAGGCAGGTGGGAGGGAGCAGCCATGGGGATCAGAGTGGGAAGCACGTCTGCTGGGAGCTGCTCAGTACCAGCCCTACTGGCTTGGCCAGAAAGTTGAGCTCGCCTGGATTAGTTGGTCTGGGCGTGTCGGAGTGGTTTGGGAACACTCTCTGGAGCAGGATTTTTCACAGTGGAAAAAAAAAAAAAAAAAAAAAGGAGTCCTCTGTGTTTTACATGCTAAGGAGATATCATCATGGCAGAAGAATTTCAGCTGATTACATTCTGGGTGTGGGAATACAGGACTTTCTTCAGTTCTCACCTGAAGGTTGACACAAAGCCCGGGAAACAATACACAAAAGCTTCTGCACTTTCTAGTGAACCCTAACCTGCAGAAGGATAAGATGAGGATGGGATCAGGCTACAGGGAATCCAGGCGTGCCTGGAAGCAGCATCACCCACTCTCCCACCTCTGCAGGGGCAGCAAGAGGGGGCTGTCCTGCTGAGCTCCATCCTGGCTAGACCTGGGTGTGATGAGCAACAAGTATTGAGCTTCTGGGGTGCCCCTGCCCCTCAGAAGAGGGCACAGCCCTGTGCCCAGCCCTTTCTGCCCACCATGGCCAGCCAAGGTGTGTTACTGTGTGTGCAGACAGGGTGATGCCACCACCAGCAAGGCTTGGCCCCCACTCCATGGAGATTCTGTGTGTGCAGAGGTCAGGTGTGTGCAGGCACGTGTTTGGGGCTGTGTAGCCCCAGGGCCTGTGTACAGTGAAATGCTTTTGCATCTCCCCTGCCTTTCCTTCCTCTGCTCCTCAGCACACATTCCCTGCTGAGAGCCACTGACTGAACCAGCAGCAAATGTGGGATTGTCCCTTCACCCCACCTGGGGCTCAAGAAGGAAGGTGCAGTCTGGGGCTTAAATACCCCCCAGTTTCCCACCTGTACGTAGCCAAGATGCTGAGACTGCTCTTGTGACCTTGGCATAGCAACATCCTGTGGAAACAGCTTTCCTGGGAGCTGGTTTCCCAGTAAAGTCCTGTTGGATCACTCCTAAACATTCATTCCAGGCCACATAGCTTTCAGTGCCTCTGCTTCACAACACAGTTTATAGGTGAAGCTGCTTTCTGCCTCAGTGACTCTGTGAGCCTGGGCCAGGGGCTCTGCGTCTGCTCATGAGCTTGTCAAGCCTCCCACCAGCTAAAAACCCTTCTTTTTGTGCTTCTTTAGATGACAATGATGCCGAGTCTGGGAAGCAAGAATCCGATGAGCCAGACACGACGGACAGTGAGGTTTGTTTGTTTGCTCTCCTCAGCCATCAGCTTAGGCTGTTGGGTCCCAGAGGCATCAGACAGGTTGTCCCAGGCCAAGCTCCCTCCAGAAGGTGATGGCTCTTCCTGCACCAGGTGCCAAACCTCATTCCCACCCTGTTGCACAACTTGCTGCTAAGGGGTAGAAGTGCCACTCTTTCCAGACTGTCAAGAGTGTTGATGAGCAATAGCATTTGTCATCACTCCACAGCAATGGTCACAAAGGTCCCTGGCAATGCCACCAGCTCCCTGGGAAAGCCAGGGTAGCATGTAGATTGACTTTTCTTCTCGTTGTTGTAGGAGAAGTATGAAGATGAGATCCTACAAGAAGCTGAGGCTGACGGGAAATATTTTTGCACCGAAGACAAAATTCATGTGCAGCAGAGGAAGAGAAAAAGAGGACAGGATCCCTGGATAAAAGGTAGGGAAAAATTCCTTGGGGCATCAGCTCAAGGCTACAACTTCTGCTGCTTCCAGAGGGACTTTTGTGAGAAATGCCCAAGGCCGGGGGAGACGAGGGCTCTCCTCCATGCTCCTCTGAGCCATGTTTTGGCAACACTCGTATCTCCAGCCAGAGGAACCCCTGCTAATGGTTAGCCAGGACAACCTGGGCAGGGTGACCAGGAGAGTACCCCAGCACCTAAGCTAACAGAGTTTAGTCTCTTGTGTTTGCTTATCTGGTCAGGGAGGTGGTGTCTGGGGAAGGCCAAATTCCCAGGGCTGAGTTATTGAAACTCAGAGAAAGGTTTCTGCCAGTTCTGTTGATCTTCCAGTGTGGCTGTGGAGGTTTCCCTGCTGACAGAGGAACGTGTTGTACCCATATTTCCTACAGGTGAATATGCAGTAAACTGTTTCTGATAAGGGCATGGATGAGACAGCTTTTCTGTCAGGCCTTAAAAAATTCTGTGTCAGAAAAATCCTGCTGCTCACCCGCTCTGTACTGGTGGTAAAAACAGGGGAGTGTTGGCCCAACCATAAATGTAGAGAGGGCTGTTGCTTAAGCTTGGAGGGAGCTTGTTTAGGAGCCCGGCCTTCAGAGGGTCCTGCTCACTCAGGGGACACTACCACAGCTGGGTGACAAGAGGACTTGCTGTACAAAACCCCTTGGACAGCCCCTTGGAGCAGTGGGGAGGAAGCTGTCCTGTGTAGCCCAGGGCAGACACATATGACCCTCCTGGACTGGATGGGGATGTCCCAAGTGAGGGGTGGGTGCAGCTGTGTCAGGAATGGGGTGATGGAGGGGTGCAGCACCTTTCTCAGCATGTGGTGTGGGCCATGAACCACACTGGAATGGGAAGAAATCCACAGAATGCATCCTGCTGGTCTGGGTACACTCTCAGGAACACTTCTGCATCGGGTCAGTTCTCTGCCTGTTTCTGCTCCACATGTTGTTTTGTGTGCAGGATCACAACAACCTCCACTGGTTACCCACACATCTCACATGTGAGGGGTTTCTCTTCATCTTTCCTTTGCTGAGCTTTGCTTCCTCCTGCACTGTCCCTGTTTTGGGATGAGGCCATGCTGACTCCAGAAGTGTAAATCCATTTCTCTGTGGTTAACTCCTGCTGTTATCTGGCTGTTTACAGGATCTAAGAAGCCAATGAGAGGAAAAAAGAAAATCAAAGTGGAGCAATGCCCAGTGGGGATCACAAAGGAACTGGAGAATTGCTCTGCTTCCCACAATGATCCCTCCAAGGAGAGTTAACAGCAGGGCAGGATGGAGCAACTGCAGACCAAAGCAGAGGGCTCAGAGACCTCAGAATCCCACCTGTGCTGGGAGAGCGAATCCTCCTGTCATGCTGGGCCAGGCAGTGGGGAATTCATAAGGACTCTTATGAGCAGAGCACCCTGAAACTCCTCACTCAGTGCCACAGGAGAGGCTGGGCAAGGATGAGCCATGCAGGTGACACCTGGAGCAGCCAGGTCACTGCTGCTGGAGCCCTACAGAGGCTGTGCCAGAGCAGACCCTCAGATTGGAGCTAGGAAGAGATGTCTCTCTGTAACCCTCCCCCTGCATCAGAACCATGCTCTTCCCTGGGATTTCATGCTTGGAGAACGGACTACCAGGCCCCTCTCCTCATGAAGGATGTCCCAGTGGCTGGCTGAGGGGTGGTGACCAAACCAAACACTGCAGAGCCCCATGCACAAACCTGCTTCAATTAAATCCCTACCCAGGTTTCATACATACGTGGATCTTGTGTGGACCACGGTTTTCTTTTCTAGTTAAGTGAGGAGCAAGCACATGGACAGACAGGTGGGATGTGTCCCTGGAGAGGCCAGGGAGAAGAGCATGGGAAGGCTGGGTCTGGGCTCCCCCTCCCCAGTCTGTCCTGCATTACCTGGAAAAGGTCAGGGTGTGAGACCCAGCTGTAGCTCACAGCAGAGCACCAGCTCAGCGGTTCACCCCGACCTTAGCAGGGTTGCTGGGAGCTATTTTTCACATGGATAAACTGTTCTTCGTAAATTTTTTCTGATGGGATGAGATGGGAAGGGCTGCAGTGAGCATCCTTGCTCACAACATTGATCCAGGAACCAGGCTGGGTTGTTCCCGGGACAGAGGTGGAGAACAGGGACAAAACAGAGACCAGCAGAGAAGTGCCAGAGCCAATTCCTGCTGTGGTGCACTCCCACTTCCTTTACCTGCAGTTATTTCTGCTTAAACGTGGTTTTTTGCCTGCTCCCGAGAGCGAAGGCAAAGCACAGCCAGCCAAGAGCAGCATCCTTTGCTCGTAGCACCTTCCCATCTCCGCAACCCTAAAATCCCACTCAGAGAGCCCCGGCCGCGGGGGAGCAGGGGCGGGAGGGTCCAGCACTGCCCGGGGCAGCCTCACACGCACCCAGCCGGGCGGGAGCGGCGCGGGACCGGGAGCGGGGGCGGTGCGGGACCGGGACCGGGAGCGGGGTCAGTGCAGGACCGGGAGCGGGGCGGTGCGGGACCGGGACCGGGACCGGGAGCGGTGAGGGAGGGGGACAGGGGCGGTGCGAACGATCCGGGAGCGGGAGCGGGAGCGGGAGCGGGAGCGGGAGCGGGAGCAGGGCGGGCGGGCAGTGCCGCCTGCTGGGCAGCGCCGGGCAGGGCCGGGTCCGCTCCCCGAGCTCGGGGGATACGGTTCAGCCTCCCCAGGGCACAGCGGGTGTGCCGCTGATGGCTGTGGAGCCACGGGAAGGGGAACGGCGACAGGCGGCAGCTCCAGCAGCGGGGATGGAGCGGCGGGAGTCCCGCGGGGTTGCTGTTGGTGCTGTCACGGAATTTCACAGGAGCGGTACTTTCCCAGGCTGAAAAATTATTGAGACAGCCGTCATCGTCCTCCTGTCCTCACGGTTTGGAATGGATGATTCCTCGTTGGATGATGAGGAAGGGTCTGGAGCACGGATCTTCTGCGGGAACCAGGGGAGCTCATCCCGGAGAAAAGCAGGCTCTGGGGGGACCTTTTCCCTCTCTACAACTCCCTGAAAGGAGGTTGTAGCCAGGTGGGGGTTGGTCTCTTCTCCCAGGTAACAAGTGACAAGACAAGAGGAAAACAACCTCAAGTTGCACCAGGGGAGGTTTGGATTGGATGTTAGGTAAAAAATTTTCACTGAATGCGTTATCAAGCACTGGAACAAGCTTCCCAGAGCATTGCAGGGGTCACCAGGGTTGCAGGGCTGATTTATCCCAGCTCAAAGCGTTCATCGGCTCATGGCCATGGGAAATGGATCAGGATTTCTGATTTTTTTTCACTGATGCCTTCCCCTCTCAGTCCTGGGCAGACAGCACGACACCTGTCCCTTCTTAGACTAGCTTGGAGGGGAGAGCAATAACCCACCAAACACATGGTGAATTGGATAAATCTGTCTTTTAAAAATACCCCAGCAAGGAAAAGAAAAAAAAGGAGAGATGTTGAAATGCAATCCCATAAAGAGGCCCCTCAGACTGTAGGGAGGTTGCTTGGGATTGGAAGAAATGAAGGAGGGAGGGAACTTCCATGGACTATAAAATGATCGCCTCACTATGACAGCCCCTTGATAAGCAAAATGTGCAGGAGTCCTGCCAAAAATAATGAAGTCCTTGATTCCTTTTCTTCCCACAAAGATTTTTTCCCCTCAC
Organism: Tichodroma muraria; assembly: GCA_013390105.1. Lineage (NCBI taxonomy): Eukaryota > Metazoa > Chordata > Aves > Passeriformes > Sittidae > Tichodroma > Tichodroma muraria. Next base: position 165,346 of record WAAG01031278.1, on the reverse strand, counting down.
ATTGCATGACACCATCACAGAATCCACCTTAAATTATTGGGGGTTTAATACTTTTGTGTTGCCTTTTTTCATTAGACATTTTTACCTGTGTTTCACGCTGGGTGTGTTTGAGGGGCTGGCAGGGACACATGTTTCACAGTTAGGGTGATCCCATATCTGAAAAAACAAAAAAATAGTTTTGTCAGCTCTGAGCAAAGTGCTCCTCTGAGCAAGTTGTTGAATTAAATTAAACTTTATATGCTGCACTTGATCCAGCCCTGGAATTCCTCTGCTCCTACCATCCACTGGCTTGCTGGTACCTCCTTACCATGCTACAGAAAGATGGATAATTGCTGAGGTCTATTAATTCTCAAAATTATGTTTGTCAGTCTTTTGTTCAAGTCATTCTTGACAGGTAAATGCATGCATTGATCTGGTGATATGCAAGCAGCCTCAGACTTGAATTATTCTGCTGTAAGGAAGAAATCTGAGCCCTGCAAGCAGCTCTGGATCTCCACAGACGTTTCCATGTGAAGGTTCAGCCCTGCCTGAGGTTGCAGGAGCACACAGGGCAGCATTCAGCACAGCAACCTTTTAATAACTCTACAGGAGTTTGGGTAATGACTCCAAGTGGCATTTGTGTACCAGACACAGAAGTCTCTGCTTTTTTGCAGAGTTAATCCCTTTTGTTGCCACACTTCCGTTCAGTATGAGAAGGAGGTTTTACGCAATAATCTTCAAAAATGCACTGAAATTACCCTTAGAGTACATGAGTTACATCCCACAGAGCAATAAAGCAGAAGGGAAGCTATCCCGAGAGTGGATCAGTTCTCCTGGGAGGCTGGCAGCTCACACTTGTTTTGTTCAGACAAATTACAGCTCTGATGTCACCAGCGCTGTGATGTAGGCAGGATCTGGGCCGGTGCAGTGGTTTCCCAGAGGAAGGGGTTCAGAGCCCAGCTTGGCTTCACCCAGCTCAGGAGCTGGATTGAAATTGCACAGAAATCTGGCAGAGAGTGATGTCACCATTTCTGTTCACTTTTAGTGCATCAGAAACAGCAATGAGTGGTTCCCTTATTGCCTGTCAGACCAAACAATTCCAGTAGCAGACCACTGCAACTCCTTTGCTTCCTGATGCTTAAGAATCTGCACATGCTGAATCATCCTCACAGCACAGAGCACTGCTCTCAGCTCTCAGACCCTCCAGGCCTCCCTGTGCATCAGCCTCCTACCAAACTCACTAGTAAAATGACATTTTCTGTTTCTCTCTAGGCTTAGTTTGTAAAATTTTGTAAAAAGTAAATTTGTGCAAGTTGAGCCATGAGTATAAATTTCCATCTCAGGGGGAAGAGAGCCACCACACAAAGGTTCCTCTGTTGCATATGGAAGGGAGACAGGCAGGAAAGGTAGAAGTCCCAGAAGCTCAAAGCAAGAGGGAACTGTGCTGGGAACTCAGCTGGCTGCAATGCAGGATCCAAAAGCTCCAAAAATAGAGATACGCACATCAGATTCTTCCCCCTCACAACCTTCTGCTGTGGCATTGCCTTCATGGCAATAGATAATTTGAAGGTGATTTAATCCATGCCCTTTTCATGAGCCTGAGCACCACCTTCTCTGCAGAGAAATGCTTTTAGCTGAGATCTGGTCTGTAAGCTGTGCCCATTTACAGTGCTGGCTTTGGAAACACAGCTTCACTCCTCAGTCCACCACGGGAAAACTCATTCCAAGCATTATTGAAGTCTCGCTTCAATCCTGTTTTGGGGATTTAAGTGGGATGGGCATTTTGTGTAGGTCCTTCCCAGGGTCAGATGTGCCCTGAATGTGTGAAAAAGGCAGGAAAAGGACCCTGGCAGTCTCACATGCATCTCTGCAGTTCACAGCCAGGAGCTCGGAGGGAACTGGGACAGGGACAGCCTGGGTGTTCAGAACAGAGCATAGGGACAAGCCTTCACACTTTTGAAAGGAGGCTGTGAAGCTGGGGATAGATTTAGCAAATCCAGCAAGCGGCAGCAATTCTTGGAAGGAAGAGATTTGGGGAGTTCCTTTGTTCCTTTATCTCAAGCAAAGTTTCCTGTAGGAATTTTTGAGCCAAAATGCAAGTTCCTCTTGCATCCCTTGGGTATCACAGCTTTCTGCTCTGCCTTGAACATTATCACCAACACTTCAGGAGTTCCCTAGGCTGTGCTGCACACCCTGCTCATACCAAACTTGCTGCTGGATGTGCCGAACTCCAGTAGGACCCCTCCAGAAAACACATTTTCCTAGGATTCTCCCATGAAAATTATTGATTTATTAATAACAGCGTTTAGTGCAGCACCACGCGCTTCAGGGAAGAGAGTTTGATCCATTCATTCATAAATCCCCCTGTTAACAGCACACAACATTTTCCTGACTCGAGCATGGGGCCCTTTTGAGTGCAAAGAGATATGATTAAACCAATCAGCTGTGTGTATTTGAAAACTCTGTGTCATGCAGGAGAACCCGAGTCACTCTTCAAGGCTCACAGGGCTGCTGGTAATGTTTGCCTCCTGAGGAGCAGCAGCTGATTTTGCTGTAACTGTGAACACGCAGCACAAGCAGAGGATTGTGTCACCCACCAGGGCAAGCACACGGCAATCCAGGGAGTCCTGCTACTCTGCTGCAGCGGCAGCCAAAAGAAACCAGCACTCCCAACTGGAACCCACTGGAGGCAGATTAAAACCATCGCAGGCTGCACAGCTGGTGGCACTGACAGCTTGACTCAAACCTGTCTCACGGGTCTGGGATGCAGGAGGAGAGCGACGGGGATGGATGTGCCAGCAGGGAGCAGGAGTGGTCCAACATGTGAATGTGGTTAGGAAGGGTTTCATCATTCCCTACTCATGTAACACAGGCAGGGAATGGCACCTGCAGATGTTTTCTGAGACAGACAGAAGAGGAGGGAGAAGGTGAGCTTAGGAGAGTGTGTACTCCCAAAAATTCGGTGGCTGGTCTTTATATGGATGTGGTGAGCATGAGGCTCAGCTCCAAAGAGTGTTGGTGCCCCAAGGTGTGCTGATTTCAGGAGAGAATTTAAAAGGAATAAACTATGATAGGAAATTTGGGACAAGGATTAGAGCCTGTTCAGGAGAGAAGGGACAGTACGTTCTGGTTGCACATTGCACTGTGTCATCATCCCAGACTTCCAGAGACTATCCTGGTCCCTGTGAGGTCTCTTGGACCCCCATTCCCACTCTACTTAGGCTGGAAAAATGTGTACAGTAATTTCTGGTGCCTTATCTTAATACCAGTAGTTCCTCCAACTGGAAGCTGCACTTCTGGTTCCCAGCCTAAATATACTTATGACCTGTTTATCTTTGCTTGATTCGGGGCCATGATTTTGCAAAAAATATAACAGCCAGCCCACAAGTACTTCAAAATGCTGTCTCATATCAGATGCTTAGACCAGATCCTGCAGTTCTTCCATGGAGAAAAATCCTTGTGACCTTGGTGACTCCCCAAAGAGCACTGCAATAAGGATTTGCAGGCTTGTCCTGTTTCACACCAGCTCCTTATTCCAGCAGCCCCTGACTGCTCAGACTTGTATCCAAACAACCCAGGGCTTCCTTTAAGGTAGAGCAGAAGCTCCAGGAGCAAAATGAGTGTGAGTTGAGTATTGGTGATTCAGAGTAACATTTTACATCTGTGTAATAATGTCGTTGTAAATGTAAAACTGCCTGCCTTTCTCTTCGTCCAGGGATTTTGTGGTGGTTAAGGCTGGAAAAGGCTTCAGCCAGAACCTGAAGCTGCTGTGCAGCAGCAGGGTGGAGAGTCCAGCCTTTCTTCAAAACAGCATCCCTGTGTAGGAATGGGAGAACACACATGAGCTTGGGTTTCTTCATTCCCCACTCCAGGGATTCCCTCATTGCAGAAGACAGGGAGAAAAGGTTGTTCAGGGTCGTACCCAGTCGCTGCCTTTTGTGGGAGTGATGCTGATGTGCCTCTCGTCTGCTTTAGCGTCAGATTCACTGAAACACAGCATTGTGCTCACTGTACTCAAACACTGTGAGTTGTCAGACACAGATAAAAGCTCCCCAACATTAACAGCAACACTCCAACTGCTAAATTCAGCTTTGAAGTTAGCAACCCACTAAGCCATGGAGGCTGCTCCTTTCTGTGCTGACTCAGTGGGACGATTTACATCCCACAGCTATTTTTACAGGGAAAGAATGAGAAAAAAGCCACACATTTCTTTTTCAAAATCCAATCCTGGGTTCTAGAGAATTGTTTGCAACAAGCCTAGATAGGTTTCCATGTGTATTCATCCCCTGGCTTATTTGATAAGCTTGCCAGCAGGAAGAATTTTAATTCCTTTTTATCACAAACTATTTTTTCCATAGCTGTGATATGAAATGGTTCTGCCAAACAGTTTAGGCTCAAAATCTGACCTATATTGAATAGTATAAGATGCTGAGCATGTTCTTGGGATTTTAAGGGAAGAGTTTGTATTCCTCTGTAGGATTTTTAATGGAAGCCTACAAGAAAATATTGTGTTACATCTCCTATCTTAATCCTATTATTATTATTATTGTTGTTGTTGTTGTTATTATTATTATTATGTTATTAATGCTATAAGACGTGTTGATGGCCCACTTGCAACAGCATACAAAAAGGGATCTTATGAAACAACCATACGAAAAGACAGAAAATCTGTATGTGTTTTATAGGACAGTTTCAAAACCTATCTTTTTCTCAGTGCTCGTATTTCAGGCCACATCAGACATCAGTTTGATTGCTGGTGTAGACTGCAAGCAATATTAAGAGTTGCCATGTGGCTTCTTTAGGCCTATTTGGCAAAAGCATTCACAACTCTAAGGGTCCAGAGATGCAAATACAGTAATTTAAACTTTTAATGGGAAAAATCTCAAATGGCAAATTTGGTCTGTACTTTAAAATATGTACTGTGTGGGCAAAATCCTGCTTGGGAGCACAAGCTGCTTCAGGGCATGAGAGGTGGGAAGCATGGGAAGGCTTCATTTCGGTTTCAGAGGAACACAGAGGCCACCAGCACCCACACACTGCTGTTCTCAGCTCCGAAGGTTTCATCATGCCCAGCACAGCTCCCAGAGCTCCCCTTCCAGGCCCAACGGCATGGCCATTGTCAGTGCACATCAGCATCCTCTGAGGAGAGGGAAGGGCAGAGCTTTCTGCCTCGGCAGGCAGACAGAGCATCATCCCGGGATGTGACAGACTTGGGTTCAAGTGCCTGGGGGGAATGTTTACCCCGTGCAGTATAAACACGCCAGTCCGGGAAGCAGTGGATTGCGCAGAGATGCCTTGAGTCACTTTGTGGAGATAAATACTAAGTTTATGTCCTCCCAGCCCCGGGTCTGCCTTGCCCATATACGGCCCAGGATCAGCACTGCCTTGGCTTTGCTTCAGGAGCTGGAAGCGTGGGGCTCCATCCCTCCGCACGGGCTCCGGGGCTGCTGGTGAGTCTCAGGGCTGTGCACGGGGGTCCGCGCCCTCGGGGCCGGCGGACTGAGGTCCCTGCAGGCCACAGGCTCGGCTCCGAGGCCGCTGGGATGGAGCGAGAGGATCGACGACCTTCATCCGCTTTTACGGGAGCGCTTTGACGTGCTCAGACGCCCGCGATGGCTTCAGCAGACGTGTCCTCCTGCCTCCAGGAAGGCCAGGACCTGGGAACAGGCGGCCAGCTGAGCTACTGATGGTTTGGGTGGGGAGATGAGAGGACGAGAAGTTTTTTAAAAGTAGCACAAAGGGACACGGTAGATGGTCGTGCGGGGACACGGCGGGTGTTTGCACGGGGTCACGGCGGGCTCGTGGCTGCGGCAGGGAAGTCGCCG
>WAAG01031278.1:115956-158787 GCA_013390105.1 Tichodroma muraria | reverse complement strand
GTGGCCCCGGGTGGGAGCACCTGCCCCGGCGGCCCGGCCAGAGGTGCGCGGGCATCCGGCCGGGGAGCGCTGTCCGGCCCGCGCTGCTGCCGCCTCGGCAGCGCCGCTCGGGCTCGGGGACGCGGAGGATGCCCCGGCCGGCGCAGCGGCGGATGAGGGGAATCTGCGGAGGGGATCTCTCGGTGAGGCTCTGTCTGCAGGTCTGCGGTACCCTGAACCCTGCCTTCTGCTTTTTCCCAGCCCAGTTTCTGCATTTCTCTGTTTCCAGATGAAGCTGCCGGTGTCAGTGCTAGGCAGGACGCTTCCTCCTTGCACCGGCCACGCTGCTGGTGTCGTGCCTTCTCCTGCTTTGTGCTGCTTGTCTCTGCAACTGTGTATTAATGAATGCTTGTGCACAGGGAACTTGGAGTCAGCCTCGGGGGAGGATGCTCTGGCCTTCAGAGCAGGATTTCCATTGCATTTCCAAATGACTTCTGTGGCTGAAAGCGTTGGTTTTCTAATCGACTAGAAGGCAGGCAGGCTCTTGTTCAGATCTTGGGGATTTGAGGTCTGAAAGAACTCTTTTCAGGCCGTTTCTTGCATAAACATCTCTGTAAAGTGAGCTGGCCCTCTGAGCCTGCAGATAGGCAGCAGTATCAAAGGCTTTAAGTCTCCGTGGTCTTCACAGTGGCTTTGAGAGCTTTGTTAGTGAGCTGAAATAGAGATGTTGTCAGTGCTTTAAAGCTGGAGAGTTTGCTACTGCAGTTGATGGGTATCCCCTTTCTGTGTGCATCTCACAGTGGAGATGTGCTTGTGGGTTCAGGTGAATTTGAAGCTGCTGTTTTTCAGTAATGTGCGGGGGTCCTCATGTGTTGTCCTTCCTGGGGTGTTTTGCTTTTGAACCGTTATTTACATCTCATTGCTTTTCTTGTTATGGAAGAGACCTTCCCCTCCTTGTTTGTTGGAGAAAGTGAAGCTGTGGCTGCCAGCTGGGTGCCCTGTATTGTGCAGGCGTGTGCCGCTTGTTGAGCAGGAAAGCCTGGAGTGAGGGTGTTGCTGTGGAACACTTCCTACCCAGCACTCCTGGTCCACAAAAGCCAGCACAGGAGGTGCTGTGTGATTTAATTTCATTGCTTTAATATTGTAGGCAAAGCTCTTGAGGGCAAGTTGTGCACCAAGAGTTTTAAAGCACAGTTCCCTTTGTAGATGTGGCTTCCATTGTGCCTGTGCATATGGAGTTCTGGAGCGATGATCCTTCCCCTTCCTGTGCCAAGTCAATAGGACACTAAGAAAATATTCCTAGGATCTTCTCATTTGATGTCCTTCCTACCTCTTTGGCATCAGGTTTGAGCTGTTCCACTACAGTAATTCTAATCAATCTGGCTGAAAAGAATGATGAATCAGAAATAAAATGTCAAGAGAAATGCAAGAGGCAATCAAGGGAATCAAAAGGCTTCTGTCTGAGTAATGACAAAATCTACCATGATTTTTTTGCTTGGAACACTTGGCTGGAAGGGTATGTTGAAACAGTTGCATACTACTTTTGAGGGTGATTTGGAGTGAGAGTTCATCTGGTTTATATCTTGAAAGAAAAAGAGCATCTGCTGAAACCATCAGACAGAAGATCCACATCTTTACATGGACACACAGATCTGACAGAAGGACAGTTTTGTGCTGCCTGTGGAGATGTGTTAGACCCCATGTCACACTGGGCACAGGAGTGGGTGAAATGGACCATCCCTCTGTAATGACAGTTTCACTGTCAACTTATAGGGTGAGGGACTTACCACTTTATTTTTCACTGGACAGTTTCATGCTTTGGTCTGTGACAGAATATCTCTCCATGCCCACTGAGCAGAGGTATCTCTTCTTGTAAATAAACAAGGAATGATTCAGGGAATCACAGGAGAAATGTCCTTCAGGACAGTGGTGCTTTTACTCCTTCCCCTTCTGTGTTGGGTGAGCTGTTTGCAAAATAAGATTCCGAAATCAACAATTACAAAATGGATCTTCTTCTACTGGGACTTGGGAATCTGAGAGTTGTTTTGCCATACAGCGATGTTGCTGTTCTAGATCATTAACTGCTTGCATCATGCATAGGTATAGGAGAGTGAAGTTGGTGGAGGGAAGGGGGAAGTGGAATCTGCACTGCCACCCTGGACTTTTCATCCTTGGTGCCCACTTTAGGCAGCTGTTCCCTTCAAAGTCCTTTTTGAGTCACTGTCAAGAGCTGCTTTGAGTTTTCCTCAGATGCATGAGGATCACGGGCTGCAGGCTCTCCAGACTCACTCTGCCTGTGTTCAGTGACCAGCCTTGTGCCATGTCTGGGGATTTCATCGTGCTGGGGCTTGCCCCGATCCATGGAGATCTCTATCTACTATCAGTATCTCTATCTACTGACAGTATCATTGGGCAGAGTTTTATTACAAAACTTGATCTTGTTTGACTTGATTGAGAGGTTGCAGGAGGCTGATGAGAGCGGCCAGCGTGGCTCAGGGCAGGGCATGATGGCACCTCTGCTCAAGTTGGGGGTTATTTATTGGTAACAGGCAGGATCTGCAGTATACAGCCCAGGGAACGAGACATCTGCTCACCTGATATAACCTGGAGTTCCTCCATAGCTGTAAGGTCCTTTAGGATGGAAACTTTTGGATGGAGCACTGTTCAAATCTGGATGCTCAGTTTCATTGTGCTGCTGGGTGAGCATTGTAAACTTAATGACTTTAACCTTCCACTCTCATTTTCCTAAGAAATCTTCTGTTTACAGGATCTTAAATTACAATGCTGTGTTATACCAGCTTGCCTGATCTGTTTGCCATCCCTCTTCCCCTTCTCCTTTTCCATCTTGCTCTGTTCTTTTGTTCTTTCAAAGAACGAGCCTCACAGAAGGCAGTGGAGGGAGGCAGCAAACAGGGAACAAATCGGCATTCACAGATTTGTAATGAATTTCTGCAGCTGGGTCTGAAACTGGCAGAGCTTTCTGGGGAAACACAGATAGCAGAGAGCCCTGGAAATAGCCAGGTTATGAAAACATGAAGAATGGAAACAGCAGCCCTGAATGTCAATGCTTGTTGTGCTTCTGAGGTTTCATTATAGTATAATGTAAAAACATCTGGTTTTGCCATTGTTTGCTGCATTTTTCTGGGCTTATGAATAAACACAGAGACTAAATTATTTGTGACTGATGCTTTAATGTCCTTGGAGTTCAGTGGTCAGGGAGCTGAACCGAGTGTTCGTGATAGCTCAGTCATTTCTGATTTATCAGCAAATTTAGGTCATTTTGAAAGTGGGAGTTTAAACAGTAGTTGATAACAGCAACACTTTGGACCTGCTCTGCTTTTGAGTGTTAATTGGATGCCAGATTGCCGACATAGGTGTGATCAGATTAGTTCTGTGGGTGGAACAGCAGAAATGCTTCGTCAGGATTTTATACTTATGGTGCTTAATGTGTTGTTTTGTCCTGCTGTCAGCTTAGCTGCTGTTGTCACTTCAAGAAATATAAATATTTTTATAAAAAACCCTCTGCTAATAAACAAATAGTGTTGAGATGGATGAAATAAAAAGTCTTAGTTTAAATTTTGAACCTAATTTGGAATAAGCTGGGCACATGGTGCTTTTCAGAAAGCAGCGAGCTCTGTCAAAGATGGCAAGCTTTGACCTTTCAGAGGTGAACAGGAGACTGGGATGTGCTTCTCAAGGCTGAAAATGAGCATATTCTAAACCTGAACTTCATTTAAAAGGCAGCTGAAATGTTAAGGCTGCAGTCTCCTCCCCAAGTTGCTTCAGCAGATTTCTCTTACACTCTTGACTGCAGGTGAATTACATGTGTACAATATTAAATGTTTTATATCTGCCTGTAGGCATTCCCAGCCAGGTATATTAAGCAGAAGAAGTAAGTTGTATGCCTAGCAGGAAACTTAGAGATCAGAACATGCATGTCCTTGTATCCTGTGCACTCCTGTGACTGGGTCTGGGTCAGGCAATCCGAGACACTTCCAACACCAAGATTATTTGACCTCTTCAGTTTAGACAGTCCAGAGGCTTTAAAGTATCTTTCCTCTCCAGGCAGGAGTAGTCTGTGCATAATTAATTGTACTTGCAGCTGATTTTACTTGTGGATGGATTCTGCAGCTTTTCAGAGTGATGGTGCAGGTGCCTGGCAGTGGGTTTCAGGATGCTGCAGGTTTTGGGATTCCAGCTCAAAGCTCCTCTCTGCAGGAGGTGAGGAAGGTGGTCAGAATGATGTTGTCTTGCTTCAAGTCAAGGATTCATCAGCCAAGAATGAAAACACTATAAATTAAATATAAAAGACAGAATAACTTAATTTTGGCAATCCCATTCAGACCTCCAGTGAGCAAGTCCTGTCGGAGTGTTACAGTATAGTATATTAAAAGTAATTATTTAGTTATATATAGTATATTAAAAATATAGCATATAAAATACTATGTTCTCCTATTTTCCATCTGTCAGCCAGTTAAAGCTATGAGGCTGTCAGGCTGAGCAAGCTTGAAGATATTTTTGAGCCTTCTTTTGAAGGTTCTTCTGAAGGTGTCTGGCTCTGTAGTTGGAGTTTTAAAAATGCACAATGAAATTTGGGCTCTTTAATGAGCACAAGGTTTTGTTGATAGAGCAGGTGACTGCAGATGGAGGGTGCTCAGCTAAAGCCACTCAATCAACCCAGTTCTTCAGACAGAGCTCCAAACTCCTGACCTTTGGTTTACAGCTGTTGTGTATATAACCTACTGTAATTGGAATTCACCTGGAATTACTATAGCCTACTGTAATAGGAAGTTACCTTTTCCCTGAAAAGGTGTTAAAGGAAGAACCTTCAACTGGCCCTCTGTTTTACAAGACATACCAGGCCCTTAAAACTCAAAGCTTGCTGTCCCTGACAGCAAAGCTGACCCTGCTGCTGAGGCTGTGATCCTGGGAGCTCTTCTCCAGGGAATGCTCCTCTTGTGCCAGCTCTTGCTCAGGTGGTGGTACCCCAGCTGCACACCTGCCTCAGAGCTGGGTTCGTTTTGGAGTCCCCACAGCATGAGCTGAGCTGCTGCTGGTCAGGGCTGCTTGCTCAACAGTGAGGATAGATTTGCACTAGCTCTGTTGTGGTTGCTGCAGTTTAAACATAAATTTTGCCTTAGTGAATCTGCAACCTCTTGACTGTGCATTGAAGGGAATGACTGATGACATGGGAAAACCCAGGTGCCCATAAAAACACTGTGGGAGCTCTCTAAACTTGCTTTGACTGGGTTTCCTCCAGTCACCAGTTTTAATTTTCTCATTCCCAGTTAAGAGCTTCTCTCTTGCTCTTTTTTTTTTTCCTTCCTTTATTTTTCAGCTTGGGAGTTTATTGTGCTGAAGGCTTTTATTTAGCAAGGCACGTGATGAAATGACAGCATCATCTCTCAGTGCACTGCATGAATATTTCTAGCATAATGCCCACAGTGTCATCAAGGACGCACTTTGCATTTCACGTGCCTGTTTTGGTCAGCAGTTCAGTGCTGAGTAAGCAGAGCACAAAGCACAGGGGGCAACCAGGTTGGTGAGCTAAGAACACCTCCAGAATGTGGGAGAAATTTGGAGAAATGCTGGCGGTGTTCTGGCCAGCACATCTAGTCTGCTTTGTGAGAAGCAGCAGGGATTTTAGGAGTGAGCTTTAGGAGAGGGCCGTGGGCACAGCAAACCTTACATCTGGTTTGGTGGTTCTGTTGCAACAGCTGGGCTTTCACAATACTTACTGGAAGGCATTATTTTCTCCTTGCATTGTCTAAACACTCCGAGCACCAAAACAATGCGATTTATGAAACTCAATGAATATAAAGCTCATTCTGTGTTAGGTCTTAATCATATGTGGTTGTGAATCAGCAATGAAGTAGCAGCTGCTGTGAAGATTATCTAATTTCTTTCCTTGTTAGTATTTCAAACTCTCCAGGCTTTGTGAAAAGCTTCCCACTTACTCGGCCTCCACCTTCATTCAAATTATACTTCATTTTTGTTCATTCTCATCTGTTCCACAGGCTGTGTGACACATTCTTCCCTTGCATGTGGCTTTACTGGTGTTGGAGGAGTGCAGAATCTCCTGGCTGTTTGGGACCAGCAGGAAAGCCCCTTTCAGTTTTGCAAACAAACCTTGAGTAGGAACACAAAGGTGAAGGAATTAAGCCTCCTCCTTCATCCTAGGCTCTCATAGAGGGACCTGCTCTGTAGCCTAAAAGTACTTTTCATGCTTATGTGGCTGATTTCAGCTTACCCTTTAAAATGAAGATTACTGGATGAATAAGCTAAACTAGCTCTGCTGTGAGACTTGTATTTATTCTCTGGCAGGCTGGTACTTAAATGTCAGAAAGAGCTCCTGGGATGGTGGCCTGCAATCCAATTGCACGTTTGTGGTGCCATAAAACAGCAAGTAGCTGACTTTGTGAAGAAGGAGCACTGAGCTGTACACTTACAGCTGGTGATGCAAAGTGTCTTTCTTCTCTGCCTCTCAAGGAACATCTGAGCTGAAACCATCCACCCATGAAAATGGCCTGCTCGGTGCTGGGCACTTCATGGCACAGAGCCTTTGTGAAGTCATTTGTTTTACCAAAGATATGGTTTTGATGTGATTCAGTGTAAATGCAGTCTCGGGCTTCTTTTGGCTTTAATTACTGAGAACTTGTTGCTACCAGTGAGCTGTACTCAATCTGCTTTTGAGCAGGAAACTCATTAGTGTGAGCGCCGAGGGTGGTGAGGCACAGGGCACTGATAGCAGAACAGGAATGCTCCCACTCACACACTCTGGGATGCAAGCCTGAACTCAGTGAATGTCTCCTGGGTTGCAGAAGAAATGGCAGCTGCTAAAAAGTAAGCTTAAATATGAGGAGTAGCTTTCTTAATCCCCCCAATGCCTGTATTTTACCTAGTGAAGCCCAAGCACAGTTCATATCTGTTTGTTGTCTTGCCCGTAAGGAATAAAAACAATACAGCGTAATCTTTAAAATATGTCTTGGAAAAACAAGGCTGACAGGTATATCTTCCTGTTGTAAACAGGATTTGGGATCTGGATTTCTTGTGCAAATTACCTTTGACAGTTGTTTCTAAGCTAGTGCTTCCAAAAACCAATAAATGATTTTTTGTCCTTGTTATATTATAAACTCAGCCTCTTGACAAATGTGATCATACTGAGGCCTGTAAAGGGCATTACAAAGGGACATCATATTAAAATAAAACTCAAGTGAGAAACAGGAAACCAAACTCAATTAGGCCCTAATTTTACACAGTAATTAAAAATCTTTGACCTCCCCCATTCCACTCATCTATTGGCAGTACGGATGGCTTAAGAGCAACAGAGGATATCAGCCCTGCTGCTAATTTTAGCCCAGTGCCTGGGGTGTGTGCCTGTGTGTGCATGCAGCATCATCAGGGCCATGGATGCAGCTCTGCTGGAAACAAATCCACACTGCTGGGCCCCTTGGAGCAGGGCTCGGGCCACGTGCAGCTTTGAAGGCTCCTTTGCAGGGCTTGGTGGTCCTGGAGGTGAGGAGAACAAGAAATCACAGCATAAGATGAACACGGGGTGCTGTGTTGGAAACAGCTGAATGTTGGTTGAACTCTGGCTGTGTGGTGGGTTCAGAGTGCAGCCCTGTGCCTGAGAGGGATGGAGGTTATTCAGGGTGGGGGAGAACCACTGTGAGATTTTAGAAACTTCCAGTTTCACCCTTCGGGAGGCCAGCTGGTCTGTTCACCTGCTGTGGCAGAAATGCAGGAGCCAGAAAGGCAAAATGGAGAGAAGCTTCAAAGTGGCCAAAGGGCAGCTGCACACAGGCTTAGGAAGGACCACTGGCCACTGTCGGGCCCAGTATTGGGGGTTAAGGCCCAACTTTAAGGGCTTAAAATGAGATTTGTGAGGGCTGTTTGTTGCAGAATCTGTGTTTGTTGCAGAGTGGGGTCACGGGTGCCCAAGGGAGTGCCTTAGAGGACTGCTAGTGGCCCAGGAGCAGGAGTGGAAGAGGCTTGTCTGCCTGAAGCCACATCAGGCAGCACAGGGTCACCATCTCTTGCATTCAGTACCTGCTAAAGAACTTGAACACTTTCAACTGCAGGAACATCCCAAAGCTTTACGCTTTTCCTCCTGGGTGCCTGCAGGTAGCCCAGTGTGAGTGGGAAGAGGGAGAAAACTCTTGGCAAGCCCTCAGAAAGGCCAGTGATCTCTAATCCAGAGCAGTGACTTAACAAGCTTTCTCCTTTCCATTCATAAGACAGGACATGTAGGGATTACCATTGCTATACATAGATTGCTCTTAGCTGTCCTGTCCTGCTGGGAACACTTAAGAGCTGTGTCAGCCTCGGGGCTGGGGATCCCACTGCTGCTTATCCAGTGTCCAACCTCTGCAGACAGTTTCAGTGGGACCCTGGCAGGACCAGAAGAGGACAACTCTGAAGCTGGAAGCACTCAAACATTGGTTTTCCTCAGTGGGAGATCCATCAGAAAGAATAAATGGGTGGGCTAGCTACCACTTCCCAGGGCAGGAGTCAGAATGTAGCTCTGAAGATCATTTGTTTGGTTTTTTTATCTCAACACAGGTTTTTTTTGTGGGCTTTTTTTTAAGTGCATGTTTAGCTCGTCAGGGATTTGGCAGCGGTGTTGGATTGTGTGAGCCCGTGTGTGCACATGGAGATAACGAACCAAGGCGTAATCCAGAATTCCTCTGCTTGATAGCCCCTTATCTCTGGGCATGTGCTCTGTGTGTTTTTGCTCTTGATGGGTCCCCTCGAGGTGCTGCCTCTGTAAACACAGTTGCTGTTTTTAATGGTCTGGGAGCGTCCTGCTTTGGCCTTTGTTGGCTCCTGAAATAAAATGCTGGGAAGTACCCAAAAATGAGCTCCTGGTTAGGGACGTACAGGCACCCAAACCCTCTACAGCTTGTCAGAGCAGTGGCTGGTGCTGGCAAACAGGCATGTCTGAACTTTCTGTTGGAATTACAGCCTGCTTCATGGAACCCGTGAACATTTTAATATTGGGTATTTCAATTTCTAATTGCCAGGTCACACATGAGTAAGGCTGCATAACATAACTCAGCATATGTAGAGATGTTGGTATTCTTAGTATTTAGGTTGCTTTCAGCAACAAACACACTGTGTAAACCACTTAAAATCCTTCAAATTCTATGGACCATAGCAAGAAGTGTTACCCTAGCTGAAGCTGCTTAGCACAGGATAGGTGACTTGACATTTTTTTGTCATCGAAGTTAGCAGTCACTGGGGTGACCCAGTGCGGCCTGGTGTGCAAGTGTGAGTTGGCTGCACGAGCAGAGCACTCAAACTAAAGCAAATATACGTGTGTGTGCATATATATAAGTGCAGACTACTCAAAAGGTGTCAAATTTTGCTGCATTCTCCAAGTGCTGCACTAGTGACTCTCTCGGAACGTGTTGAGGGTGCTGTGTTGCTGTAGAGTGTTGGATTGGGCCTAAAAACTGTTCCAGGTACTCTGGATTAGTGAGAATTCTTTACATACACCCCATTTTGAGATTTGAGGGAGAGTGTCTGGCTCATCGTCAGGGATTCCTCCAAGGTGACAGCTTTGCTGAGGGCAGAAATTATTTACAAGTGTAGCTAAAAATGAAGTTTCCTGTTGGCAGAGTGAGGATGAGTCATTGTGGTTCTGAGTCAAGGGGTGGGATCTTCCCTTCGCTGCAGCAGGGTTTTACTTCCAGATCTGCTCTCTGTTCAGGTGTTTGTCACTCTTGTCCCTGTCACTGGGAAAACAAGGGGTGTTCAGAAGGTGTAACACCCTGGATGAGTCTCCACCGTGGAGTTAGGAGTGAGGATCTAGCCATGGCTCTCCCAATCCATCCTGTTACTCACAACAAGCATCCTTTTACAGAACTGTGTGCTTTTTTTGTACCGGTGCCCACTGGCATTAGCTGTGTTTTCCCTCTGCTTGCCATACACGGCGTCTTTCTGTCTCCAGCCAGCCAGGTCTCCCCCAGGAGGGGAGGAAGACTCTGGATGTTACCAACTGCATTAGAGCCAGGAGGTTTGCAGTTACTTCCTCGTTTCATGAAGGGGTTTTTATTGAATTTTAGATGCCAGATTAGAGTGGAGAACCATGTGAACGTGTTAAACATTCCTGTGCCATTCTTGCTGAAAAGCAGCAAACCAGTAATAATTTTAAAACTGAAATGCTGGTGGAGGGTGTTGAAGCTGTGCCAGCAGTGTTCTCCAGTTGCACCCTAATGGCCGTGGATTTGTAGGAGGCAGTCTCTAGCAATACTGAAGGTGTTAGTCCTGTGGGAGGGTTTGCTTCTCTAGTGTTTGCAGAAAGGGACTCTAATTTTTCTTCCTCCTACCTGTTTGAGTTCTGAGCTTTATGTCCTTTTAAGAGAGCCTGAACAGTGCAGCTGAGAGTCTGCTCTGCTGCAGCTTGAGGTTTGATTTTTATTTTTTTTGCCAGAAGCTGGTCTTGTCAAACCAGAGTCCTGCAACTTTTGTCTCGTGTGCTGCTTCTACATTGACTTCCATGGCAGCATTGCCCATTAGTTGAGTTCCTGTGTCACTTGGGAAGAAAACCTTGGACTTGAACACACATGGCTTGTGCTATAAGTGTAGCACAATGCATGCTTAAACAAAGGCAGAAAATATGGACTCTGATAGTTGTAGTGTCAGCGTTTTGCTGCTGGAGTGCATTGTTCCTATGGAAATTGCAGTCAGAGTTGCACAATTCATTTGTAAATCTCTACCGACAAAGAAAGACTTGACTTGGACAATAGTAATGCATCTTACTTTGGCAAAGTCTATTTTTTTTTGCTTGAACGTAATATCCTATTACTGTTACACTAACTCACGTAAGCCCTACTATTATTCTTGCATCTTCCATTCTGGGACTTCACAAGGGTGCCAGATACTTTTTGCTTCCTCTCATAACCCTCTCTATTGTTTCTCAGAGAGATCTGTCAGTTTTATTGAGCTGCAGTCACAGACTCTCAGTCTGCTGACTCCTGCAGCTGGAGTCAGCTGTTCTGAATGGAGAATGCACACAGATGTTTGGTCATCATACAGATATACCTGCATCTGAACATAAATTGATATAAAATTATTCATTCCCATGCCTTGATGGGGGGATCTTTTTGTGACATTCATGTCAGATTTTAAATGAGTATTTGGAAGCTTTTTAGGTGTTCAACTTACAGGTAGGCATTCTTCCGTGTGACAGATAATGAATGGTCTTGTTGATGAAGTTGGTATAAATATGTTTTTCAAGGGTCCTAGAGGGGGAGACAAGTTCTTGGCCTTTTAAGGAATTTTAAACTCGTGCAACTAAACAGAAATCCAGAACACCTGCCATGCGTCCTAAGAGCTCATAGATCTGTTGCAGTTCATAAACTCGGAGGCCATGAACTAATACTGTTCACTCTTCGTGGTGTTGTACATTTTGCAGAAGGCGTTTTATCTCCCAGCGCTGCTCTCTAGACTTTTTAGAAGACATAGTGGAATATGCCAGTGTACGAAGGTACTTTTTTTCAAAAGCAGCATTAACCTCAACTCGTTGCATGCAGTCCTCTCCTCCCTCCACCCTCTTCCACGCCAATATCTGAGGTCCTGCATGCTAGTGCTGCCATCTGATCATACAACTGGTATGAATTTTTCTCAGAACCCTTAACAGATTTGGCTTTTTTGTTTGCTTTTCTTTTTATCATTGCAGAACCAAGCATATATCTGGGTCTCCAAGACACAAAAGTTTGAAGAAGATGCACTTCATCAAGAACATGAGGCAGTATGACACCAAGAACAGCAGGTAAGGTGTGGAGATGGAGGTTCCCCCTGTACTTGTGTGCAACAGGAAGCAGCCTCCAGTTCCACGCAGTAGGACATTCAATATCAGTGAGAATTAGAGGATGCCCCTGGGGCCTTGTTGGCTTTATCCAGACTTCTATCAAAGGCAGTAGGTGCTCGTATCTGCTACATTTGCAGCAATACACCGATGATTCTGCCATCCTACTCTGAGGAGGTTGTCATTCTCTCTTTTCTTCTCTCACTTTTCTTATTTCTCTCACTTATTTCTCCTTATCTCTGGCACACAGAGAGGTCGGAGCTGAGGAGGATTTAAGGAGAATGACTTGGTTTAGCCAAATTCTTGGCTCATCGTTGCTGAGCAGAAGAGAAAGGGAGGCTGCATTTATGTTTATTATTAATAGAAGTGCGAGGTTTCATCTAAATGTAGATTATCTACATCTTTTCACAAGGTTTATGTAAAAATTACATAAATATAGATATATATTTAAGGACTAGGAGAATCTCCTGTGAGGAGCTCCCAAGGTGATGGCAGGTCCTAAACACTGAAGTTTGACAGAGAGCCCCAAGGACCTGCAGGGTCAACGTGAAACTTCTGCTCTCCTGCTGCTTTCTGAAAACATTAAATCCATAGCAGTATCTATCACTTGCAGAGCAAGATAAGAAGAGCCTTGTGTTAATATCCCATAAAAAGCTGCTTTGTAACTTCTGGATTTTAATTCATATCCTGATCTTTCCCCATCTGCTTACAGGATAGTGTTAATCTGTGCTAAACGAACACTGTGTGTGGCGTTTTCTATCCTGCCTTACGGGGAGGGGTTACGGATCAGGTGAGTCTCTTCAACTGCTTTGTGAAATGTCTCCCCTGTTGTTTTGAAAGGTCTTCTGAAATGAGTGTGGTTGGTGTAGGTCTCCTGTTCTGAAGCAAGTGAACCTATTTAACCTGCCATTCATGTGTAAAGGCAAGAGCTTGCTGTCAGAGCAGTAAAACCAGACACCGCTGCAGTGTCCAAGTGTTCATTCAAACTCCAAGAGAAAAATAGTGGTAAAGGTAGACTTTCCTTCCAGTGTTAATTCACATTTTGAAGCACTCCAGCCTTGTGAAACCTCTGAAATCAACTTTGAACACAATAATGTGATTGGCTTCTGTGTAGGTGTTCTATACTCCTAAAGTGGTCAAAGTCAACTGTCTTTAGAGCCATAAACAATGGTGTCATCAAAAAGCACAGGGAGTTTCAGGGAAGGATGCTGTTGGCTTCAGTGGAAATCCTCAAGGTTTTTTAGTGAATTTACACCTAAATCAGTTCAAGACGCTCTTCTGTTTCTCAGCTTTAAGCCGTGAATGTCACTATTTGCAACCTAAGAAAAGCAGAAACAGTTTGGACTGATTCACACTGCTTTTAGTGTGAATTTTTGGACTGCATTTTTGTTTACAACTGCCAATACTATCATTTACGAGAAACAAAACCTGCAAACTGGATTTCCCTGCATCTTTCTTCAGTCCCTTGTGAAGTTTAAGTCCATTCTGTGAAAGTCTGTTATCTACAAATATACCATAGAAAACACCAGTTCAGTTCTGGCAAAACAATTGTGTTGTCACTTCTGTCCTGTCCAAAACTTATGGACAGAGGAAACGGATGCCTAGTGGTGGGAATTGTATTGTATGCAAATACATGCCATAAAAATAGTTGATGGGAAAATATTCTCCCACATAATAGAAAGGCAGCAAGGTCACTGGAGCTATTTCAGAGCAGTTCTGAGCACTGTGCTGTTCTGCTTGCAAGCTGGCAAGGCAGTTCTTCACTTGAAAACTGTTTTTTTGTATTGGAATATTGGTGACAAAGCCATGTGCTGCCATTGCTGACACAGAGATCTGCAGCTTCATTCTTAACTTGAGCTTGTTTGCACAGGAGCTGCAAATTTACATTTGAAAGGCGGGTTTCTAATCCTGGAAAACAAGTAATGTAAATCATGTTTGCTGTTATGTGTTGGAGCATTAGAGGGTTGGGAATGGTGTGGTCTTGTGCAGAAAGACTATATTAAAAACAGTTTACTTTCAATAGGTAGATTGGTAGATTTGTGTTAAACTGAAATGAAATCGGATTCTTTGGTTAATGAACATCTCCACATTTTGAAAAGAGTAGTTAAAAACTAATGCTGTCCTGGAGGTGGCATTGAGGGGGTGGCTTCTTTCCACACAGGAGAACTCTGACCTGGTGGTGTTGGTTGGTGTTTACCATGGAAAACTGGGCTTTCATTTTGTGATAGTGCTCTTTCTTACCTGCATTTAGTGATCTGAAAATGGAGGGACAGAAACAGCGCCATCCTTCTGGAGGAGTTTCAGTATCTACTGAGATGGTGCTTGGATTGGAAGGAGTGGAGCTGGGTGCTGATGGCAAGGTAAGGACATTTATTTTTTCACCCAGAGACCGTTTCATGCTGGGGCAAATCAAGTTATGCAGTGCTTTGCTATCCATTATGTAAGAGCTGTGGCTTTTTAGAGCAGTGGCAGTTTTAGACCTATAGTTTGAAATTGTGGCTCGTGATAATGCTTCTTCTGAGAAGGCTGCTGAAGCTTGTGATCACTTCTACCTCTGTTTCTGGAGAATTGAGTTGACTTTGCTACCTGAGGCAATATATGAGTGAAGTTTTGATAGAAATATGGATGAAATTCATACTGTTTTAGTTAAATTTATAATGCCAGAATTTTACTCGTGATTCTCACCTTTTCTTTGCCATCCCACCAAATCTATGGCACTTCATTTTAAAGTTGGGGAAACAAGGCATGCCTCATCCAGCTTTTCCCTTCCTCCTGTCTCACAGGTTCAAGGTCCCCACTCCCAAATCCAGACTCTAGGGGCCTCTGATTTGGAAAATCCTAGATGTCTGGAAATAAACCTTTCAGTACATTTTCCTCCATAACCACTACAACTTTCTCTTCTTTCAGGTTGTGTCCTATGCAAAATTCTTGTACCCGACCAATGCTCTGGTTGTGCGCAAAGCCGACGCCTACGGTGCTGTTCCTCCCTGTCGAGCCAGTGCTCCCCGGAGTCTTCCTGGATCAAGATACAAACCTGTG
This sequence comes from Tichodroma muraria, assembly GCA_013390105.1. NCBI lineage: Eukaryota > Metazoa > Chordata > Aves > Passeriformes > Sittidae > Tichodroma > Tichodroma muraria. The sequence goes on along the minus strand of WAAG01031278.1, from coordinate 143,957 downwards.
ACAGCAAAAACGATACCAGCAGGGACAGACATTGGTAAGGACAGGAGCCAGCTCTGTCATCACTCGTGCACACAGCGGAAAAGGCAGAGATTTGTCTGAGACAACTGCAGGTGGTCGGTGTGGTATCGGGATGGAGGTGCTGCAGCTCAGTAGTGCAGTGCGAATGATGAGCCTTAGGACTGAGGCTTCCACAAACCCCTTATATCCTCCATAGATCTGGCCTAGTTCTGTTTATGCCATTCAGGAGGCACAAAGCTTTTCCTTGGGAGTGTAAAGTTTTATATTACTCACCAAGAAACATCAGGTGTACGTGTATCCAGGTGGTTCTCCTTGCCTTCTAGCACAGTAACAATGCATACACCAGAGTTTGTGCCAAGAATCCCTTATCTTGTGTAAAAGAGCAAACCTGACAACTCTGCTGTCTGTTAGACTACAGGCAAAAGAATTCAGTCTTGGGCAGTTGTTTTCTGGGTGTATTAGTAGATGCAAACTCAGTTTGCACTAAATCTAAAGCAGTGTGTCAGGCATGGTGTGTGTGTGGTGGAGGAAGAGTTTGTGTGGTTTATTTAATGGTTCTAATTTATGACTGGTGCATTTATGAAATGCAAACATGTGCCTGTAGCTGCAATTTGCCTGTACTGTGAGATCTGCCAACACTTAACGTTTGCTATTTGAAAACTTCATGGAGGAAACAGGGAATTTAATCTCTTTATCTGGTGACCCAGTGTGCTTTCCTCATTCCCTCAGGAAGTGAAGCTGGAGAAGCTGCAGAGTATGATCCAGATCTTCTGGATGATCCTCAGTGGCCCTGTGGAAAACATAAACGTGTTCTCATCTTTGCCTCTTACATGGTGAGTGACTGGCATACCTGAACAGAGGAGAGACTCCCTGACAGATCCTCCCTTAAAGGGTTTTTTTGAGGAAAAAAATTTCCTCTAGGAAGAAAAAGTGATTTTTCTGATAATTGATCAGGAAAAATAAAAACAGTTGAGTTTGAACAGTGAGCTTGTCTAGGGCCAACCTGACACCTGTCTTCATGTTGTCATTTACTTCTTGTAGCCATTTGCTTACTGTTTTTTTAAAGACTTTGTCTATAGTTGGGATTCAACTTTGGGACATTTCAGAAATGTTAAATTGTGAATAATATAACTCAAGTTTGCCTTTGCATTAGTGTTTTTGGAAGAGTTGTTTGGCTGTCAGTCCTGTTCACAAGACAAATGATAAATTTTGCTTCTTGTATTTCAGACTACAGTCATAGAGTATGTGAAACCCTCAGACCTTAAAAAGGATATGAATGAAACCTTTAGAGAGAAATTTCCTCATATCAAGTTGACACTGAGCAAAATTAGGAGGTAAGAAATAAGTCTTGAATAACAAGAACATCATCCACACTGTCTGAGGCTGCACTTGTATGGAGCAAACACTAAATCTATTAATAGCGTATATGATTAAGCACTAATCTCCTGTTGTCAGTGGAGCTGACTGTAGGATGACAGCCCTGTACTGGAATGTTTAGGAAGCTGAGAAAGGGTAACAGTTGGTTTTCAAAGTTCCACCTAAAGGGTTTTGTTTCACCAACTGTAGTGTACTAACACTAAGGGCCAATTAACAGTGGAGTAGCATTAGCTTTGAAACAAACACTTGTAACATGATTGCTTGGCTGCAGTGCAATCCCACTCCAACTGGATTGGCTTTCTGGGCCCTCTGGCTATTTTTGCCTTTCAATTACCAGACTCACTGATGCCCACAGACTCTAACAAGATGGTAGGATAAAGAGTGTTAGATCTGGGGAGACTTGGTAAAGAAAAGCTTTTTGTGGAGGCCACACAGAATTTCTCATCCTTGAGTAAATGCATCTGGTCGCTCCTCACCAAGATGCACTGTTGCACCTTCAGAGAGCTGTAATCTTGCTGGTGTTATGGGGAAATTAATGCAATCAGAGCCTTTTGAAATAGCCAGCTTAAACACAATTCTGCCGAGTCACCAGGGCCAGGTGTAGCTCAGCTCCAGGGGAAGGTTTGCTTGGGCAGTCTGTTCTGCCCAAGTCCTGTATGCTCCTCTTTGCAGCAGTCCAGAGCAGTGTGTTCGTGCAGAGATCATGCAGGTACAGCGTGGATGGCAGCCCTGAGAGGAACCATCCACCTCCAAGCCTGCTAAATGCTGAGGCGAAGGGCTGGCTGTGTGGGAAGTGTGGAAAGCAGGCTGCTTGCCCCTACACCTGGCTCTTACTCAAGGTGCGTACTAGACAGGTCTCTACGCAGCAGCTGCTGTCATATGCAGGGCTCTGATGTGGTTTTCTGTAGGTCAGAGTGGTTCACTCTTGTGATATGAATCACAAACCAGTTTGGGAGCCCAGAAGGAATCCTACAGCAACAGCCTGTGTGTCAGTGTGGCAGCTAAGCTCTGGTGTTTATGGGCAGATGAGGAATTGTTCTACCGCAGTGGATGTTGTCAGCCAGGTGAAATCAGTTTGTGCATCAGCACCAGCTTGCTGCCAGCTGAGCTTTTCCACTCTAGGATACTTGTCATGGTTTTCCAAATAGGAGTCTTGCCCACATGCTCCTCTGAGTTGCTGTGCTGCAGTATTTCTACAGCATTTAATAAAATCTGTCATGTCTTGGGGGGGGGTGGGGTGTCTTTTCTCCTTTTCCCAGTTTAAAGAGAGAGATGAGAAACCTGAGTGAGGAGTGCAGTCTGGAGCCGGTGACTGTCTCCATGGCTTATGTTTACTTTGAGAAGCTCGTCCTCCAAGGCAAACTCAACAAACAGAACCGCAAACTGTGTGCTGGTGCGTGCGTTCTGCTCGCAGCCAAGATCAGCAGTGACCTCAGGAAACACGAAGTTAAACACCTAATAGATGTAAGTGCTGTGAGCCTTGTTCCAGCTGTTGTCAGAACCTCCTCCCTAGCTCATAGGCAAAGATTAAATGCAAGGTATTCAGCGGCACGTGCTTGCACGGAAGACCAGCTCTTTCAGCCAGTTTTATGTCTCATTAGGGCTCTTCCTTGCTTTATTTTTTTAATTCATTAAAACTATCTGCCTGGTGCAGGCTAGTGTCTTACTGATCCTACAGTAAAGTTATTTTTGCACTTGCATATGTTTCCAGAGAAGCAGTAACTGTTGTGTGGGTGTCACAGCTGAGCTGATAAGCTGGTTTTGATTCTGAAAATACAGCTCAGGCCGTGCATCACTGACTTAATCTAACAATGCCTTGAAATCACCTGGATTAACTGATCCTTTCTCTCCTCCTCCTTTGTTTTGTTTTGTTACCACTGTCATAGAAACTAGAAGAGAGATTCAGGTTCAACAGACGGGATCTCATCGGTTTCGAATTCACCGTCCTCGTGGCTTTGGAACTGGCTCTGTATCTCCCTGAAAACCAAGTTTTACCTCATTACAGGCGGCTCACACAACAGTCTTAACCAAAGCTCCGTCCCAGCCGGCACCCAGCCGTGCTGGGATCCCATCCTGGGATGCCAGGAGGTGCCACTGGCTGCTGGAGGTGCCACTGGCTCCAGCTCGTTGGGAAGACTGCAGGGTGTTGGGAACTGTCGAGGTCTATGGACACAGATGCCAAATCTGGGGGATGGTACGAGAAGAGTTATTGAACTTCTGTTTTCTTTTGGACATTTAAAGCACAAATATTCACCAGTCAGCTGTCATGGCTGCTTATTATTCCTTATTTATCTTCCTGGTTTTACTAAAACTGTTCTTCCCTATGAAGAATACTATGGTATTGGTTCTTTTTCTTTTGTTTTAAGCCTTTATTGTATTCCTTGAAACTGAAGGAACATCAATTCCATTCCAGTGCACCATAAAGTTCAGATGTTTCTAAGAACCTTCTCACATTTTTACATTAATGAAATGCATACTTTATTTTTTTAAAGATGTGCCTAAAACTGGCTGGTCTGGTACCAGTGCTTTTTAAGTTAGTTCTGTTATTTAGTGGGGAATCCTGACTTTGTATAGCCATTTATTCTTTACCTGCATTGGCCTTGCATACAAGGAAAACAATTCCAGTATATCTGCACTAATAATATACAGGGCATCTATTCTATGATCTATAAGTAGCAAAATTGAAATTACTCCATTTCAATTTATTTACTATAAATATCTTAAAAATATACATTTTACTTTAGAAGGAAAAGTGGTTTGAAAACCTGTCATGAAGTACCAGGCGTTGAGAGAGGTAGCTGGGAAATGGTTGTCGTCCTAATTCACTCTTGAGTGGAAGATGAGCACTTGACTAAGAGCAATTTGCTGTCAAATGTATCATTTAGGGGTTTTATTTGTTTCACCATTCCATAGCCTGAAATAAGCACCTTTTTTAGGATGACTGTATTCTAGATGGTCTTATCTGAGCAAATATGAAGCCAGTAGAGTTACTGCTGCCAACCGAAGCCAATGAAACAAAGCATGCTCAGTATTTAAAATGCTACTTTTATTACTCTCTGTTCTTCCAAGCGTTGCATCACTGTGATGGTCCTCATAAAACTGGCATTTCTTGCACATCTGAGCAGCCACTACTGGCTGGTGCCCAGCAGCTCTCTAGTGCATACACAGAGCTCAAATAACTTCTCTGCCTGTTGGCTATTCCTTCCTTTGTTTTTACAATATCCAGGTTGGGAATGAATTCTTGATTATACATGGAACCTTCTGTGGTATTGGCTCTTGGGTTTATTTTCTGAAGCAATATTATGATACAAGTTACTGGGTCCCTTTGCAAGGAACAAAAAATTGATACTTGGTTATTCTAACTGAGAACGTTGTAATTTAAGTTTGACTCATTAACTACGAGACCTCATGCTGAGGTCAAGGACTTGCTATCCAATATGTAAAGTAATGTCAATTCCTGTTCCTTGTATTAAATATTGGTCGTAGCCGAAACCAAAGCTGAATCTTTGCTCTTCAGCTGTGTTTTGTCTGAAGCTAATTTGGCTTCATTAGAATTGCAGCAAACTTTACTGGAGCCCTTTCCTCTCTGAGTGGGGCTCAAAGTGTATTTTTCATATATAATAATTACAGTGACTATCAAACCTTTTGTAACTGTGTTCAGCTGTATGTAGCTTCAAATTATTTGTGTAAAATTTAATATGCTTGTGATTTCTCTAACACAGAACTTCCCAGTCTCCAGAAGTGAGATGGTAGCTAATAGCTTAGACAATAAGCTTGCCAGTTATCTTCCAAAAGGTTTAAAAAAATTGCCTACTAGTTAAACTTTCTACTGAATATAACTGTCCTTGCATGCAGAAATAGTGATGTACTAAACATCTAGTGTGTAATGAGCATCCAAATTAGCAAACAGTGGTGCAGAGAGCTGAGGTGGTCCACCACTTGCCAAGGCATTGTGGAGGAGACAGAGGTACAACAGAGCAAAGAAATTTCTCAGAACAGCTTAAGTAGTATGAATGAAATCTGAACCTGTCTTTCTCTGGGAACTTCTTTATTTAGTGTATAAAGTTTTCTGTAACCAAATTAACTTTCTCACCATCTAAGGGAACAAAACGCACTTTGGTTTGCAACACTTTGCAGTCTCTATTCAGTGGAAGTTTGTCTAGTTCAAGTGGCCATTTGGGCTGCAATTACACTCCCAGAATCTGTGGGTTTACGTCATAAAACCGGCAAGCTTTTATTTTCTTCCAGGAGAACAAATTGGGATAATGCAGCATTAAATTACAGAAGGCTGAACGTTGTCTAATAGTTATTCTAGAACTTGGCTTGGGCGCGCACTCGAGCTGGGGAGCACGGGCCAAGGATGACGCAGGGCAGCGGGGGCTGTGCCAGCCTTGTCTGGCAGAGCTCGGCGTTGGGGTGATGCCGCCCGGAGCCTGGGGCTTGTGCACGGGGTGCCTCGCGTGGCTGTGCGGGAACAGCCCTTCTGCAGGGATCCACCCCCACCGCCCTGTGCTTCGCCCGCCGGCTTTGCCCTTTCCAGAGCGGTCCTGGGTGGGAATCTCTCTCTTTTCACCTAAAAGCTGCCACCGTGTGGCAGAGGACTATCAGTACCTTGTCTGTTCACAAACAGCGCGGGACCCTAAGCCAGACCCAGACCTGCCGGTTTACGTTTGCGCAGCCAAACTCCTCTTGCTCTGAAGAGATAGTTTTACACCGAGAGGGGCGGGTCTGGTGCTTTGTGAAGGTGCTGCTGGGATGGCTCAGCACGGAGAACTCTCTTCAGAAGAGCCTGTACATTTTCCTGTAAAAAAAGCTCTTCTAGTTTTGTCATATTCCATTATTTAAAAGTCTGAGTTGTAGCCTGTTTTGGGGTTTTTTTTCCTTGTTTTCTTCTGTGAAATTAAGATGCTGTGAAATAAAACCTGTTTTGGTACATGGTTTGTAACCAAATGTCTCACTTTGGAATAACAGAATGGGTGGTGTTGGAAGGACCCTCTGGAGATCACCCATCTGACCCTGCTGCTAAGGCAGGTCACCTGGAGTGGGTGACACAGGAATGTCTCCAGGTGGGTTTGAAATGTCTCCAGAGATGGAGACTCCCCGATCTCCCTGGGCAGCTGTTCCAGTGCTCTGCCACCCTTAATGGAAAATTATTCAAGTTCAGGTGGGATTTTTTGTGTTTTAGTTTATGGCCATTTCTCCTTGTCCGGTTGCTGGGCACCACTAAAAAGAGTCTGGCACCCTCTTCTGCGACCCCCTGGAGATGCTTGTATGGATTGAAGAGATCCCCTCTCGGTGTCCTCCAGACTAAACAGACCCAGCTCCTCCACAGTCTCTCCTCCCGAGAGATGCTCCAGACCCCTCATCATCACTGCGGCCTACACCGGACCCTCCCCAGTAGCTCGGAATGGTCTTCGGGGTTTCTGCGAGCGTTCTGCGGTGGTCTGGGCATAGAATCACAGAAGGGGTCAGGATGGAAGGGACCTCTGGAGATCATCCACTCCAACCCGCCGGCCGAGCGGGTGCCACGGCACCGCGCGCAGGTGCGTTTGGAACGTCACCTGGGAGGCCCGCTCAGGTGTGCAGACCCTAACGCGGGGCTGGCCCGGCGGGGGACGATCCCCGCGCCCCGGGAGGGGACAAGCCAGGCCCCATGCCCTGTCCCCAGCTGGGAGCGCTCTGGGGCTCCGCGGGCCGGATCCCCCGGCCGCGGCCGCCATGGCCCGCTCCGTGACGTCACGCGGCCGTGCAGGAAGATCTCGCGGGACTATGATGTAATTCCGTGTCCGGCCCCGCCCCTTCCTTTCCGCCCGGCCGCGCGCGAGGTGGGAGCGATGGGAGCGGGAGCGATGGGTGCGGGGCCGGGAGCGATGGGAGCAAGGGGAGCGGGACCGATGGGAGTGGGAGCGAAGGGAGCGGGGCCGGGAACGATGCTGAGGCCGGGACGGTTCTGCCCGCAAGGTTCGGCTGCCGGCGCAGCGCGTGGGCCTGGCCGGCCTCCGGCCTCACCTCACGGCGGGGACAGCTCTGGTCGCTGTGGCCAGCGACAAGACCCGAGGGAAGGGCTGGAGCTGTGTCAGGGAGGGTGAGGGTGGATATTGGGAAGGTTCTGCCCCCAGAGGGTGCTGGGCACTGCCCAGGCTCCCCGGGAATGGTCCCGGCCCCGAGGCTGCCAGAGCTCCAGGAGCGTTTGGACAGCGCTGCCAGGGGTGCCCGGGGTGGGGTTGTCAGGGTGCCTGTGCAGGGCCAGGACTTATACTCGACGATCCTTGCGGGACCCTTCCAACTCGAGATATTCCATGATTCTTCAGGTGTTTGTGCTTAGCGCCTCAGCAGGGACCAGGCCGAGATGCAGAACGACGCCGGGGAGTTCGTGGACCTTTATGTCCCTCGGAAATGGTGAGCGGGGACCGAGGAGCCGGGCGGGGCTGGAGGGCCCCCGAGGCTGTGCAGCCCGTGCAAAGGGGCTTTCTGTAGCTGCGAGTATCTGGGGCGGAGGGGGTAACCAGATTTCTGTAAGTTCAAAAAATCACTAAAAATATGCCACTTGTATGAATTTTACTAGATTAGATCAAATATGTTTTACAGTCTGTGATCCCTGAGCATTTCCAGCCTGTCTTTGACAACTGTAGTGGCCCTCAGCAAAAGAGGCATAGAAACTAATCTTATTTATTGCCTTGATGGCTGTATTTTTGCATTTTAGAAAAGAAAATAACAAGGTCTTCATACAGTGCCCTGGACATGTATGAAGGTGAACTGGGCACATAGAAACCAAAGTGAAGGGATAATTAGCTAATTAGTGTGATGCTACCGAGTGAAAATTTTCTTTAGATGTACTTAAAGCTGCATTTTAGTCTTCTTAGTAATGAAAACTTAAACTCTTACTGTCAAAATTTCTTGTGCAGTTTTAATTTGCCTGTAGAATTGGCGCTAGTAACTTTTTTTGTCATTGTCACTGCGTGTTTCCTTTTGTTTAAATCTGTCCTGTTTTATTCCTTAGCTCTGCTAGCAACCGAATCATTGGTGCTAAGGATCATGCTTCCATTCAGATAAACATTTCTGAGGTAAGTTTATTAACAGAATATGTGATGACAGAGCTAAACCGTTAAACTTTTGATAAAAGTTACAGAATTAAACAGTTTATGATGTATCTTCAGTAGTTCAGTAAAGAAAGTCACAATAGACCTTGACTCGTTCAATTTCCCAGTTAATACATGTGGGTTCCAATTAATTTAAGCTCATTGTAGCATGGTTTGGGTTTTTTTTCCCAATCGTTTATTAAATTCAGCTTTCAGGAATTTTGTGGACACAATGTTCCTGTAGCTTATGAGCTACAGAGCTTGATTTGCTTCTTGAATGGGAGACCATATACCCATGTCTTTTAAAAATCTGAGTTTCCTGAGTTATCTCACCAAAAAAAAGCCTTTTAAAAAACTGCCCTGATTCTGATTTCCTGTAATTGTTAAGGCAAATACTTCTCTTGTTCACCATGTTTCATTCCCTCAGTGACCCCTATTCCTTGTATTCCAGAGATTAGCAGAACATGGAAATTAACCCACCTGGGTTCACTACACTGTTTAATTTCATGATTTATATTGTTTAGTCTTTTTCCTGTTAAATTTCTCAGCAGAAATGTGAGACAATTTATGTCTCTCAGCTTGGAAATTTTCCTACCCATGTAACAAGTCTGTTCCCTTCCCCCTTCAGTTCAGTTTTCTATGACATGACCTTAGTTAAAAGAAACAACAAAAAAGAAGACTAATGACAGGAAAATCCACTTTGCACAGAGCTTTTACATTTGTTCAGAACTCAATTTTTTTTTTCTTTTTAGCTGCCATTTCTTGTCAATATCTGTGATCCACTGAATTTTATGGCTGCACTATATAGCTACAAATTCACAGTGCAAAGATCATTGTAATTGACTTTCTCACTTCAGTATTTGCCTTGAGATTTTGGGGTTTATTTTCTCAACACTGCAAGTATTTTTCTGCAGTTTTTAACTTCGGGTGCTTGGCAGGCATGATGTGAGAGTGCAAAACTTGGTAAGAATCTGTGTGCAGCAGCTTTGCTGTGATTGCAGGTGGACAAGGTGACAGGCAGAGTGAATGGCCAGTTCAAGACCTACGCCATCTGCGGCCCCATCCGGAGAATGGTGAGTGCCTTCCTGGCCTGCAGAATTACTGTGCTGCTCTTTCTGATCATTAGTAATTAATTACATGTGTATTTGGCCCTGAAAACGCTGTGTGAAGTGTGTTTTCACAGTGGTTTTTGGGGATAAGGAAGGCAGAGTGAAGATGTGAACAAATTCACAGAATCACAGTAAGGTTTGGTTCGGAGGGATCTTAAAGATCACCTCATTCCACCCCTGCCATGGGCAGGGGCACCTTCCACTGTCCCAGGTTGCTTCAAGCCCTGTCCAGGCTTGGACAGTTCCCGGGATGGTGCAGTCACAGCTTCAATGGGCAACCTGTGCCAGGATCTTGGATTAACTAATCAGTTTCTTCTGGAGATTGTTTTGGAGGGTTTTTTTTAAAATAAAGGGTGCAAGTGGTTTTCTTTCTTCTAGGAATGTATACCAAGGTACTAATCCTGGCTTTTACCTGTATTTTACAATTACTGATTAACTGTTCATAACTACTGATACTACCCTGACTTAAAAATGGTATGAGGAGTTCATCACAAGTCCACTTATCCATAAATATATGTTGTTCATGCAAATGCATACTTTTATGCAGTTAAAGCAATTTCTTACCCTTAAGGATGACAAAGAATTAGCAGTTTATTTTGAAAACACTAATCTGCACTAACTGCTGCAGCTGCCTCTCTCCCATATGTGTCAGCAATTATTTGGACACTTGAGAATATTTTCTTTTCTCTTTTTACAGGGTGAATCAGATGACTCCATTTTGCGTCTGGCGAAAAATGATGGAATTGTTTCCAAGTACGTATGTTTATCTTGCAGGGGGAACTTCCATTCCCAAATCCAGCTTTTAGGATGACAACCTGTAGGTTGCATTTATAGGATGATTACACAATTGGTAAAAGATACTTACTTACTTGAGCTGTTGAAGCAAACTCATTTGTAAGAATGTTTATTTTGTTTTCTTCTAGGAACTTTTAACTGAAGAAACTCTGGACTGGAACATGTGAAATAAACAGTTCAAAACTCTATTGTGCTGTGTCTTTTGTTCAAGTCATAAACACGAGTGGGTTTATTACAGTTAGTCTTAAAATACTTTGGAATGTGTTTTAAAAATACACAGATTCTGATTGTGAATTTTTAAAACAAATCAGCTTGTAAAGCAATGCCAGAGTTGAAAGTCAAGGATTTCCACTTTATTCTTGGCTTCGCTGTCTTTGTTCTTTTCCAGGTTTAATAAGTTTTGCATCTGTAATGGAACACTTGCAATTTAGCAGTCTAACTGAGCTTGCTGCTTTTTTACTGGAAAAACTAAGGGGATTCTTCTTGTTAGGATACAAGGAAGGGTCTGTCCTATCTTCCAGGTGCTGCTCTTGTGTTGATAGATTTTGTTAGCACACGTCAGGTTTATTTGTCGTGATCTTTGTGATTGTCATTTAAATAAATGTCATGTATGGGTTTGGGTTTAAAATAAGGTAATAGGGTATGACTTGTATGGGAGATTTCCCATCAGCTGCATTTTACCCGTTCCACAATACCCACAACTCCACAGGGACTGTCCTGGTGGTGTATCCTGATCTGTATTTGTCCAGCATTACTCAGAGATTATACCCACTCAGAGATTACACTTCCCTGCTTGTGGTCATCTCTGGGTTAGCATTCACAGTTGTCCTTCCTCAAATCCCTGCACAGGCCCTCCCAGAACTCCTCCAAGTGGCAGAGGCTGTTTGGTGATGCTTTCCTGTTTATGCTGCAAGCTGTCACCGTGGAGAGGAGGTTGCCATGTGCTTTATTTCTGACTTTTGCAAGTTACTGTGGGTGCATGTGCTTGTGGGAAACAAGGCTCAGGCCTCAGGACAGCCTGGAACAGGGATGCTGTTGCCTCTGGACTAAGGAGAATGGCTGAGCTACCCAAGTGTGGTACCTCTTTCCTTACCTGTAAGGTAAGGTTTACATTTTTCTTGGATATGACAAAGTGCAGCAGATTTGTTTGGAAGGTCCTGTTTTGGCACCGTGGATACCTACTGAATATTAGCAGAGCAAACCTGGTCATGTTAATGTATAGTTACTGTGTGGTGTGGGGTTTTTTTGTAATTTTAATAAGTATTTTTTGCAAATCATAAATTAGGATATAGAGTGTAAGCTACTGTATAGATACAGTGAAGTCCACAACTTTATTCCAGGAGCAGTTGCAGCAGAGAAGTCAGAACTCAACAGGCTGAGAGCCCTTTTTAGCAGAGCCATATCTTTGGCTGCACAGTCTCCCTTCCCACTGGTAACACTTGAATTTACTGCTACTCTGAGCTGATAGAACTTTTAAAAGATGAACTCCTGGGTGTTGCAAGTAGGGAGGAACTCAGCTAAAAAGGCCAAAAAATTTGGTTCGTGTTGAATTCATGTTGAACTTAAAGCACATGAGAGAAACCTTTTAAATACTAAAACAAGGGGGAAGTTAAGCCATACTTTATTTTTGAGCTATTTTCTTCTGACATCTAAGCTAACCATAAAAAACACTTTTAAAAAAAGGGGGAGGAGGGATGACAATGTTGTGATTCTCATAGAAATAATTCATTTTTCCAGAAGATAAATCTGTTAAAACATTTTCTGGAAAGAAAAGTACAGTCTTCAAACCAGAGACATTTCATCTTGGCTTATGTCCAATCCTTATTACTTTCCTTTGTACACAGTAAGAGGAGATAAGTTTTAATTGGACTTGGTATTTTTTTCTGACATATCTTAAATTAGCTGCTTCTGCCTTGGCATTAGCGTAGAACTTTAAATAAAACCCTTAAGTGTTGCTGCTGATAAATGCCTGGTTTACCAAAGAGTTTAAATATTGTTGACTTGTTCTTAATCCCCTGAGATTCTGTTCATCCATGTGGATTTCAGTGGAATTCCTCCAAAAGGCACAGTGAACTGACAGCTTAAAAGTTCAAGATGAACTTGAGGTCTCTCAGATGTCGTTTTAAGCAGTGCAACCCTATTAGTATACAGCTGACCCAAATTTACACTTCTGGTTTGAGTATTAAAGGATTATGTTGTAATTTAAAATGTTCTGTGCTTTGTAACGCTGATTGTTGCCATTTGGCTTTCGGATTTTTAAAAAATTGAAGCAAATTATTCTCTCGTTAATTTCTTGTCAAAATATGAAATGTTAATGGTGCCATATCCTGAAACAGTTGGGAATGGATTAGTGCTGTGCTAAAGGCTTCCTGAAGTTCACACCATCATCACCAACAGGACTGCTCGTGAGTCCTACCAAAATTTCTGCAGAATCCTGTCAAGGGAGGACATGTGTATCTCTTTAAAAATCCACTTTCAGTTGCATTTTCTAGTATTGTGATGTAAAATGTTCTTTGTTTTCCTGGAACAGGAATAGTTCAGATGTTTGAGGGCCATGAAAGGGAATGAACTGTACTCGTACTGTACAAGATGGACAGAGTTGCCCTTACATGGTTACATTGCACCAAGTCGTGAAATTCTTTGCTGTTACTTACGAGGACTTGGCAGTGGCATCCTAAAGACATCTGATTTAACTGGGGCTATTTTAATGTCTTTGGCCAAAATTCTGCTGCTCAGACAAGAGCCTGAAACTCCTGAAAACACCTGGGGGCTCAGTAATAGCTCGTAGATGTCTCATAATGCGGATTTTTCTCTTCAAGCCTTGACATTCTTCTAATGAACTATGCTTCAGCATGTCTCAGCTGTGAGGCTGTGGTGAGAGCCCCGGGCCGGGAGGTCACTGCTGCTCCTGTCGCCCTGGGCACAGACTTGACAGCTCTGACCACAGTCAGCCCTGCTCGAGGTGCCAGACAGGCACAGGGACAGAAGTGCTCCCCTGGCACTGCTCCTGGTGCTCTGCACGGCCGAGACTGAGACTCAGGGGAGGAGTAGAAAAGGCCAAGAGTGTCCTTTTCCTCCGTGTGTGTCCATCAGGCTCCAGAGGAGGGTTTGGAGCGGAGCTGTCTCACCAGTGCTCCCTGCAGAAGGGAACCTGGGACGGCTCTGTGGGGTATCATTTGTTTTCCCAAAGCACGTGCTGGTGCTGGAGGCTGCTGAAAGCCTACCTAGAGCACTGAAATAATCTAGTTCCACTAGATTTGGCAGCAGTTTTGTTTTCCACTTGGATGTTATGGAGAGCTGTGCATTCCCACACCCTGTTTTATTCAATTGGTGTCACTCTGAGTAAAACACGGAGATAAATACACCTCTGCTGCAAATATTACTTTGAGCAGGTTAAGGGAGGTTTTGATTTTAGTTAATTCATTTATGGCTGTTTGTGTTGAGGCATCCCTAGGGAGGCAGCTTCCCTGTATGAATGTTGGACTAATTAACCATGGAAAAAAACCAAAGAAAACTAATTAGGTTTTTTTTTTTCCTGCTAGGAAATGCACTATTGTTTAACATCAGACAGAAGTTCTGCTTGGCTAAATCCTCAACAGGAACTGCAGGTACTGAGATTTTAAGAATTAAGAACAATTGATAAGGTCAATGAGGGATTTATTTTTTCTTAATAAATTATGATGGAAAAGGTATCATTTTAACATCTACTTTCAGATAGCTGATAATGAGTAAAGCTACTGTGACCAGGCTGAACCAAGTGTATATTGCAATGTACACACCTGAGCATGTTAACAAGTGAGCAAACTTAACAAATTTGTTAACAAGTCCTGTTCCATGGGTTACTTCTACAGGACTGGGACCATGGAGAAGAGCAGGTGTGTGTCTGTTCTGCTGAGAATTGGGGCCCCTTTGGCTGCTGTTTGCAGTCCTGAGCTGACCATGGCCAGCTTCCAGAGCCCATCCAGCTGCTCCTCTCTCCCCCTCCACAACAGAGCAGAAAACAGGGTGGAAAAGCAGATGGGTGATAGCAGGGAGGTCACTTACCAATTACCACCGTGAGCAAAACAGGAAAATCCATTTATTGCTTATTAAAACAGAACTGGATTGATAGCACCAGGATTAGGCTGCAGATTGTGGGAGCCCCAGAGCTATACATACATTATCTGTTAATTCAGGTGCTCTTCCAGGAGGGTGGAGGACAAGCAGGGAGCCAAGGCTTGTGAGGCATCGACTGGGGGTTCCTGCTGGAAGTGAGAGTCACACTTGCGTTTTGGTGAGCCAGTTGTAAGCTGTGTGCTGGGACACAACACATCCATTAAAATTAATACCTGGCTCTAAACACAATAATCTTTTTTGCAGTTTTCACAGGGCACCAGAGCCCAGGCAAGCACCTTGATCCAGCCAGCCAGCAATACCAAAACACAATGCACTGGTGCCCTGATGTGAAGTCCCTCAGGCTGTCTCCCTCTCATGACCTGCAGTGCCTGTCAGGTAAGTCAGGTTGAGCAAAAATGCTAAAATACCATGTGTTTTATTTCACAGAACAGTGTTTCCATAAAGTGTTTAGCACAACTCTGTGGTGGTTGCTCATTGAGCTGGGGAATGTGATATTTCATGCTCCAGGCAAAATGTTTCAAATGGCTGAGGCTGAACAAAAATAGCACTTCAAAATAAATTGGGTAGTGCACAGGGGAGGTGGCAGAGATCATTACTTGCTGCTTGTCCCTGCTCCATTCAGTTCTCCCCTACAAGGGCTAGAAACGCTGGGGATTTAATTCTCCCTTTGACCAGATTGAGGCTAAAAGAAGGGGATTTACACGCCTGACTTCTGTTGTGGCCAATGGAGCCATGCTCACAGCAAACTCCCTCTGCATTCCTGGGAAAATGGGGTCATTCGTGCTGGATCACTCAGCCAAGCGTGGATGTGTGACAGTACAGCCCCCAAGCCAGCTGTGCTGAGAAAATAACCTGAAAAAGTTGATGCTGCAGCTAAATTCAGTGTCTGCTGATGGGTCACTTCTGTTCCTGTCTTGTGTCTGCTCTCAAGTGCCTGGAACACTCATCCCAGCCTCCAGCACGTGAGCTGGTAATCTCAAACTTGGAAGAGCTTCCAGGCATGCTGACCAAAATCTGACGATCTAAGACCACCTGTACCCAAAAATAAGTAAATAAAAGGAAGCTAATCCCAGATGGTGCTGATTAAAACACAGACTACAAAGGGAGGTGGAGGAAGCAGCTTTCAGGCTGTGATGTGTATTATCTGAGAGGGAGCTTGATCATTGAGCACAGAGCTCATCTATCTGGGAACCCAGCACATCGTGACACAGCACTGCCTTTGGAGAGCCTGCAGCCTCCTGCAGAAGATAACAGAGCCAAACTTTGGGTCTTTTGATTGCATAGGGAATTAGCATCTCGGCAGTCTTCTTGGGGAGTGATACAAGTGTGACCACAGTAGGGACAAATCCCTTTCAGGCTAAAGGGAGGTGATTCTACAGGTTTTTTTCTGACCTTCTCTCAAATGCTGAACTTATCCAGGAAACAGGAGGCTTTGCAGGTGTGGGACAGGTAGCAGTGTACCTGCCTGCCAGTGACACTCTGGCCAATGCTCGCTTCTGATCTTGGCTGAATGGCTGATAACAAATCTGCTTTGGTCTTAAGGCCCCAGGTGCTGATCTTTTGTTTCCCAAAACGTATTACTTGTCACCTATCTCTGTGGTTTTGCTTTTTCAAGCTTGTTTGAGACTGTCCTGACAGGAAGGTTAATCCTTGCCTCAGTTGAAACAGTGCTGGCTCACTGCTGCAGGTCATAATTCCCTGAAAACTTTGAATATCCAGGAAAGTCTCATACACATATCACAGCTTTGCATGTGGTTACGTAAAAACCTCCAACTATGTCATTTCATCAGACACCTCGTGGCTCATGCCTGCTCTGTTACTTAGCCTTCACTGCTCTCAGTGCCTTTAAAAAGAAATAGAAAAAAAAGTTCTGTTTGTTTCTGCAGAGCAGGGAACAGTTCCTGGTGTGCTTCCCATTAAGTGTGCATCCCAGGCATTCCATAAAACTACAGCACTGGGACTAAGGCTCAGGGGACTTGTTTCTGCTTCCAGCAGTGATGTTGGTTTTGAGCAAGACCTGTCAAGTGCTACATCTTATACCAGAATTTTCCCATCTCTCAAATTAATGTGATTTTAAAAAGTAGGAAGCTCTAAATCAATGTAAGGAGTGCTCAGAAAATGTTCTCTAAATAACTTTTACAAGGAGGATAAACTTTAAAGATCTGCAGTGAACTCAGTAGAGTTTAGACAGAGGCAGATATGCTAATTTACTATTTTAACCCCTGGTTTTATCCTCTGTCCTGCAGAGGAATTTTACACCACCAATTTTCTGGACTTGCAAATAAAATAGTGTCATTTTTGTCTTTTTGAATCCAGGAACATTTACGGGGGTAGGACCCTTAGAGTGTTCTTTCTTCCTTTAGGGAGTGGGTAATGAGAGGGAGGGCCATATCAAAGCTGACTGCTGGAAAGAATTAACTCTGATTTACAATGCTCTGCAGCTTGAGAAAATGCCTCTGGTATCTGGAGACTCTGAAATGCAAAATGCAGTGCTCATGGGGAGCCTGCTCTCAGTCACCCCTTGCTGGTATCAGTAGCTGGCACCCAGGAGTGTGAATCCCACCAAGGAGTGGTCACTGTAACCCAGCCCAAGGCACAAAGCTGGAGCTGCCACGTCTGCTCCTACTGCTCTGGCCCAGCCTAAGGACCCTGCTGCGTCTCTAAGGTCAATGCAGCCTTTAATGCAAATTCACAGGATACCATTAGCCTTAGATTCCCATCTTCATGAATTTGCAAGAGACAACGTGGACACTCTCCAGAAGTGCTCAGAGTTGGGAACAGAACAAACCAAGAGAAATTCCAGCAAAGGGGGCAGGGTCTGATTCCAGCCCTAGATAACAGTTCTTATCAGAAAAGCTCATAAATCCACCCAATTTAAACAGAGTGTCAGCAGCATCCCGTGCTGCTTTGTGTGTCCCCTCCAGGGATCTACAGCTTCTTGTTCCGATCAGCAATTTCCATTCTATCCTTCAGGTTCCCAGAAGCCACTACTTCCTGGAAAACATTTGTGAGAGTGCTAATTCTGAATATCTATGTGGCCTCAGAAGGAGCAGAACATGTTCTAATAAACAGCCCAAATTAATGTTTGGCTGTCACTTGTGATTAAAGCAACAAATATTGGCAAAAAACAACATGCCAGAAGCAAGGAACTTGTTTAAGTGTGGGCTTTTGGGTCTAAGCTTCAAGTGTCTGGTGGAATATGAAGTCTTCATTAAGACACAAAATCAGTGTCTCATCTGGGAACTGTAAATAGAGACCTGATAGCCCTGCTCTTTCTGAAGCATGAACACATGGATAAAACCACCTTCTCTGGTCACTGTCACCCTATGGTGTCATCACTGCCACTGCAGATGAAGATTATTTGAGGAGAAGGACACAAGACCACACCATGGTCTTGTCTCTTAATTCTAGTTTTACCTCAAGCATTAGTTTGGGGTTTTTTAGGTACTACATCCTAATACAAACAAGGCAGAAAATATACATTTACTGTTTGGAAAAAAATCCCACAGCTTCTTCATGGAGAGGTGTGGATTTGGTGTTAAAGAATGATGTAGATGTGACAAATGAGCATCCTGTCAAAGAGTTGGTCCCCAATAAAATATCAGTCTGACATTCATGTGCTCCAAGAGATTTATCAACAAGTCCTTCCTGCTACATGAAAACAGTATTTGTATTCTGGTCAGCCACCCCATTTAGTGATGTGCTGCAGCAATTATGAGGAGTGAGGGGGAGTCATGATCTTGCTATTATTGTAGCAGCTCTATTAGGGGAAAATCTGTGGATTTATTTCAGCCACATTTTGTCTCTTCCGGCAAACATTTTGGTAGTTTCCAATACACCAAAATGAGCATAAGGGGATTTTCTCTCCAATGTTGTGACTTTTGAATGACCTCATGGAACAAGGACCAGATGATGAAGTGACCTTAACAAAATACTCTTCTAGGAAAACACCATGTGATACACTGCTGGGACGAATTATCCAGAACAGGATACTGGGAACAACTCTGATGCTTTAGAGGTACCTATAAAACAAAGCTCTGGGCTTAGCCCATGAGAGAGAGAGTGTGTGTGGAATGGGGAAGGTTGTTTCTTCTGCCATGGGAAAAAATTCAGCAACATGGCCAGCTTCATGAGAGTGTAATAGCCCCTTCCTGACTTGTGTGGTGAGGAAACTTGGGTCACAAAAGCTGTGTCCTTCTATTCATCAGGTAACTTCTAAATATGCTGTTTGTGCCCAAGCAGAAGGGCTGTTGAGTGCTTATACTCAGTGCTGCAACAGCTCTGGCTCCAGGGGTAACACAGTGCAAAGTGGGATTCCCAAAGAACAGCCCTGGGGAGCAGCATTTAGGGGAAGAAATTGAGAAAATGAGAAAAAAGCACCGCAATTGTTTTTTTCTTTACTCTTGTAAAAAGCCACTGGAATATAAGAAGAGATGCAAATGTATGGTGGTTAGTGAAAGGTGAATACAGCAGCAAGCTTTTCTTACTGTCCTGAAAGGAGCTGCTCACATGAATGCTAAGATCATGATCCTGTGTGTGTCTTCCTGCAGTCTTGGAATGTGCAGCACAAGGTGCAGGAGATGCTCCACAGCTGTGTGCAACCCTCTCTCCTGGCCAGGCAAGGAGGGCAGGTGGACCCTAACACAACACAAGAGGTGCGGTGTGAGGAGAGACAGAGTAGCTTGGTAGTTAGATAAAGAGCAGAGGACCAAGGAACTGATGCCACCTGAGCAGGAGATACCTGAGCATCTGAGTGAGTCTGCTTGTAAGGAGGGATAAAGCAGGATAACTGCAGGAGCAATGGGCACACTCAGGAGCAGTGGGAGAGGAAGGAGTGAACATCTGGCAAGACTGAGGTGCTCATGACTTGGGGGGAATTTCAAGGAAAGCAGTAAGAGATCTGGAGGGAGGCACTGCTGCCTGCTGGAAGAGATGGGGAAGGGAGAGGTTTTGTGTATTTATGCACTCTGTGGGGCCCAGACATTGAGATCACTGTGCAAGCACTGCACTGCCACGTGTTCCTTGTAAATGCGTGGGCAGCTGGATGTGTCCTTTTGAACCAGCAGCACCGTGTTCATCTGCCCTGTCTGGCACTGGTTAATCCTGAAAAGAAGCAGTGCTTCCCTGTCTGCTCCTTAGAAATGACCTGAGCAGCAGCAGTGTAGTCACTTGCACTAAGCACATGGCTGGGATCCTTTTGATAAAGTCCAAGACACGGGACAGCTTCCTACAAACTGCCTCAGGGGCAGACCTGACCGTCTGACTCCCATTGTAGTGACATTTCAGAATGATTTTATTTGTTCCGGTCAGCTTTAATTGAACATCTGGGTTAATAACAGGGAGATTCCCAAGGTTGGCATCAGAGTCGGGAAGGAAAAGGAGTAATTTTGGAATCCTTTCTTAATCCTAGCTCCTTTGTTAGAAGTGTTGGTGTTATTTAATTGACTGGTAAATCCCAGTCACATGAGCACCCTCGAGTGTAATCTCCTGTGATAAATTGCCCAGTACTCGTGTCAGAGGCACATTCTGGTCTCCAGCCTGTTCAAGACTCAGTGCTCTGTGATTACAGCTGACTTTTGCATAGGGAACGAGGGAGGCATGGATCTTATTTCAGTTTAAATTGATTTAAGAAGACAGTTGACTCCAGATTTGGATAAAGACACAGTTCTCTAACCTGCTTGAGGTTGTTGTAGATGCAGTTATTTTTTCCATGGTTTTCAGCAAATGTTTACAGGGTCCAGATCTTATCAGATGAAGGCAGAAAGCCCTTGGGAGGGAAAAAAAACAGGCAATTGCACAAGGTTTCATATCACAGAGGGGACAGAAGGAAGGGAAAAGGCTCAGTTAGTGTTATGGGGGACCTAGTTATCTGTTGGAAACAGCCTGCACACAGTCAGATCTCTAGGATCAGGAAAGAGAATTTGAAGGTGGAAATGGAAACTAGATATGAAGAAGAAACTGAGCAGATAAGAGGAGGATGGCAAGGAAAATCTGTAAGATTTCAAGAAAACCATTTTTGTCCTACAATCCTCTAATATTTCCCCACTTGATTCTGTTCATTCTCCCCCATTAGAGATTTCTTGTGGTCTGAGACCAACCAGAGCCAGAGAGACAGGCCAGAGGCAGAGCAAAGTGCTGGCATCCCTGAGGGGCACAGATGCTTGAATGGAGGGTGCAGGGGACAGTCAGTGACTTCTGAGGTGCTCCTGACCCCAGTGGCACTGCTTTCCCCAAACCTTGTGAGTTAGGAAGGTGGCAGCATCGGTGAGCTGCCCAGAAAGGTCTCTGCCCTCAAACCTGCACACTCGGATTCGTTGTCAGAATTCATTGTTTCTCAGATGCAGATTTTCACCCCTCTTTGAAGCCACTTAGGTCTACACCCAGCTGAGAGGGCAGGTTTAGCTTTGCCTAGCCAGTCTCCACTTAGAGATTCCTCACCTGATGTTTCCTTGATTCTCAGGACAGCAGCAAAACAGCACAGGGCTCCAGCCTGCCCTTGGGGAGGTGGTGGTGTGCAGCAGCAGCCTGGAAGTTCCCTGGGAGCAGAGCCAAGAAACCAAGGATGTGCAGCAGGAGAGGAGCAGCCCTGTGGGAAGCAGCCTGCAGCCTGGCCATGTGCAGGTAGGACAAGAGGTCTGGCCCTGACCAGCTGCACCAGCGGGTGCAGATGCAGGTGTCACATCTAGTTGAGGTCTGGAGGGACTGGTCCTGATGTCAGGCATCTCTCTCCCTCCTGGAATGCAAGGCTTGTGCTGAGACCAGCCCATTGTGTTTTTTCCTGTAATTTTGGAGCTGTGGCACTGAGGGCAATGGCAGCATGCCATTTCCCTGTGCTCAGGGAACAGCCTGGCTGAGCCCCGTGCTGTCTTGTCCCCGCTCTGCTGCAGCAGCTGTGACAGGCCCCCTGTCCCACCACACACAGCACGTCCTCTGGCATGGCCCTGCTGATAACAGCCTGTTCCCTCAGCCCTCCTCAGTTACATCACAACCCATCTCATTTTATCCAAATGCTATTTCGCCCCTCCCCAGCCCTGAATCATCACCAGGCTGATATCAGTGCCCATGTGTCAGTAACAAAGGAATGCCTGATAATAATATCCTGGTTTTCTCCTCAGCTTTTCCCAGCTCCCTTCCAATCCAGAATAATTTGTGCTTCCTTATGACCCCAAAGGCACCACAAAACAAATGTATCAGCATGAATGTAAGCACTTTAA
The DNA here is from genome assembly GCA_013390105.1 of Tichodroma muraria. NCBI lineage: Eukaryota > Metazoa > Chordata > Aves > Passeriformes > Sittidae > Tichodroma > Tichodroma muraria. The sequence continues at coordinate 122,249 of WAAG01031278.1, read as the reverse complement.
TCAGTAAAATGCAAGATTAAAAATAATAATAATAATAATAGTACCCTGCAGGGAGAGAGACTGAGAAAAGAAGAGCAAATAAAAAGAAATGCTCTGTATGTTCTGGCTAGGAGCCAAAGGCCCTCTGGGCCAGGTTTGGATAAAATAGGGCTTAATTTCTGGTGTGAGAAACCGCTAGAGTGAATCTGTAGCAAACAAAGGCCAATTCACAAAGGGACATAGGCCAGGGCTGGAGGAGGAGAGGGCAGCCTGCCAGTTCTGCCAGCTCCCGTGATTTTATCATGTCTTGCAGTATCAGATGTGGTACTGCTAGCTTCCTTTTCCTCTTGCGTTAAAAAATAAAAAACTGCATTTCTTCTCATGAAATCTGTAGGGGAAAACTTAGATACACTCCAAAGACAGTCGAGAAAGCAAAATGAAGATAACAAACACTAAAGTTCATTAACTTAATGGGAATTAAATTGAGATTCTTAAACAAGACTCAGGGAGACAGGGAGAGGACAGGGTTTTTTTAAATGTTTGAGCTGGACAGCGTGAAATGCTTTCCTCGACCATGGACAACTGTTTACATTTGAAAAGGAATGCTGTGTCAGCAGTGCTAGTGGGCTCATCGCTCAGTGACAGCATTATCCCACCGGAGAGCTTCCAGTGCCACAGCAGTGTGAGATCCCCAGGTCTCACAGGGCTCAGCTCTGCCCTCTTCCACACCACCAAAACCTCTGCTCTGCACAGCCCTGGGCTCAGGGAGATGACAGAGAGCCAACTATGGTAACAGGGTAGTACAAACCTACCAAGGGAATTCTCTCCATAATGGGAATCTTGCCCGATTCTTAAAAGTCCACTCTTTCCCTTGGGAGCACAGCAAAGAGCCTGTACCCAGAGCAGTGGCATTTCCATCCCATCCCACAGCAGGGGTGGTACTGATGGGAATGAGTCGTGATCCTGTTATTTCTCAGATTCTTTCCAACAAACAGAGCAGGGAGAATGGCTTGTCCTGAAAATCCAAAGCTTTGCTATTAGCTGCACACTGTGCTCAATACCCTCGGTAATTAAGCAGTTGGCTGGTAGAATATAGTTCTTTTTCTCTCTAATTGCTCAGATCCAGGCAGTTTGTTTGGGATTCAGCTACCAAATAATTCAACATTTACTGCAGCTACAGAAACCCAGGGGCATTAAGAGCAGTGGTGACAGCTTTAGAGCCACTCTCAAGAAGGCTGCTGGGGATACAGGATTGCTTCCTCAGGGGTCATCCCTGTATTTTCCCATGGTATTATCTGATTTTTGAGGTCAGTTGTGGATGCAGGAATTCTGCCCACGCACATTTCTTCAGGCTGCTGTAGGTCCTGGGATGACAGTGGGTTGGCCCACACAGGGCAGCCTGTGGTCAGTTACCAGCCCACGCCAACATAAGCTCAGTCCTCAGTTCTGAGTTTGCAAACACCGTTGTGGGAGTGTACACAGCTCTGGTGTCACCATGTCCACTTTGGCTTCACCACGGCTTGGGCTTTCCCCTTAAGATTTGTGATTGAACACAGGCAACGTGGAGAGCATTTGTGGACTGGTTTGGGCTGTTTTGAGGTTCAGTCCCAAAGGAGGCACTTCTAGAAAAAATTGCTTGAGTTGCTGCACTTTGGCAGGCAAAATCATTACGTTTTTGAGAAGATACTGAGCTAAGGAGCTGTCATGGTGTAGTTGGTTGAGATGAGGCTGATGGTGTTTACATCAAAGCCCACTCTGTTAGTGAAGGATTCATGCCTCTTCCCAAAGGCAGGGAGGCCATATATGCAGTAGGAAGGCAAGGGATGAAAGAACACTGCAGTTTTCAAGACAGCAATCCAAAAATTTGGAAATTCCAAATTGCTCCATCCCCTCTGAGCTGGAGGGGTGCTGCCAGGCACATGTGGATACAGATTTTTAAACACCCAAGGCACCAGTGACAACCAGTGGCATCAGTGACAGCCAGTTTTGTAGCTTTGATGACAGGCATTTCCCTCCAAGACAAGAGTACTGGGAGTGACTGGTGGGCCAGTAGCCCTCTCCCAGTTTTCTGGTGCCATGCACAGGTGTCCCTTGCTGGAGAAGGGAGCCAGAGCCACAGTGTGCTTGGCCACATGCCACCACTTCCAGCCTGTCCGTGTCCAGAACCCAGCCCTGGCACCGTGGGGAGGGTCCCCTCTGGGGGCACTGCCCTGCTCCGTGCCCAGAGGCAGATGCAGGTTTTCCACTGTGGTGCACAGGCTCAATGGGACTAATGGAAGGGAAACGAGGAGTGTTTGACCCTCGTTAGTGTCATAATTTCAAGTGATGCCCACCCCTTCCCCGAGGAGTCTTTTACACCCGCGGGGCTCTGACAAAGAGGGCTGTGTTCTTGCTGTGGATGATTAACTAAATCCTGTGCTGGATGTACCAGGCTGAATGGGGAGCTGAGGACCCTGTTTGCACAGATAAAGGACATGCAAGTGCACTGGCACAGGCAGTGCCTCTGCAGGAGTGGGTTTGGAGAGGAGAGAGAGGCTGGGTCCTGTTTTCATCTTGTTTGTAGCTGTGGCACTTACAGTACATGAAATCTGAAAAATCCCTTTGTTTGGCTGCCCTCAGGCTTCCCACATGGAAAAAGGGTGTGTGGGGATGGGAGTGCACAGGCTGTGAACACAGTGTGCTCTCTGATCCAGCACCGGGGAGGGAAGAAGAAGTTATTCCCCCACTTAATGGGAATTGTTTTGTTACCACCATCACACAGGAGAGGCTCTGCAGGTCGCCCATCAGGGGCCTCCCCCAGGGTTCTAAACCCATTCTCTTCCCTGCCTCCACCCCAGTGTTTCACACTGTTCAGACACAGACGTGCTCAGACACCACATTTTCCCCACTCTTTCCACTTGCCTCTGTTCTCCTGAACCAAGACCACATATATCAAAATACTACAAGGGACAGGTGCTTGCAGGGTGAGGAGGTACAGAGAAGTCCCCAAGACTTCACATGCTAATTCATTTCAGCATTACCTGTCCCCTCTGCTCATCACCTAACCTGTTTTTATTACTCATTAATTTTCAAACGGAGCAAAGAAGTTTGGGCAGCTCAATGTGGCTGCAAATGCTTTTGGAGATTGACAGGAACAACACTTAAATTGTCACATTCCAGCATAAGCATACTTTTCACTTCAGATATTGGGATAAAAGTGATATATTATGATGGTTTTCCAGGTTTAGTTTCACCTACAACATCTTGCATGGCAGCATCTATCAGAAATGAATGATGCCAGAACCAGACAGAGCCTGTGCTCTTAATTGTAGGGGCCATTTGTGCTGTGCTGATGACAGACAGTGTCTGCCTGTGTGCTCTGACTTCACCTGCTCATTTGTTTCTAGTTTTGCTGCAGTGCTGGAAATGGAGGCAACTGAGAATATCCTTTTTGTACCATCTGTGGTGTGTTTTACGCCCCAAGTGTTCTGAAAGTTCAACTTGTACTCAGATGAGTGTGATGTCTTTGAGCTGAATGGAAAGATGCCTGCTTCAGGAACTGATCCAGGGGACAGAAGTCAGAAATTCATATTAGAGTCCAGCTCATCCTGGTTTGGCTTTGTCTTAGCTGAGACTGCACAGCTCCTTCCAAGCAAATTCACTCCAGGAGGAGCAGGTGTGGAGGCAAATGTGATACAACAGCCTGTGCACTTTACTGCCCAAATACGAGTCCTGTGCATGTAGAAGCAGCTCAGCACGTCCTGGTGTGGTGTTCATCAGCACACAGGGCACCACTTTTAATGGGCTTATATTGAGGTAAATTTCAGCATGGCTTAGGGTAGCCAGTGGGATTGGGACAAGTGGCATATCTATACTAGATGCTTTCTGGAAGTAACATTAGGACAGTCTATTTTGCCTTGTTTGATTTCTGTTTGCAAATATTTCCGTGTCTATGTCTGCACATGATGAGTTTCTTTTGTAATGAATCTTCACCTGTTTGCTAATTGCTGCAAGGCAAAGCCCTGCTGCATTTGGCATCTGGTTTCCTATGAACACCTTCACTTCTGGATATTACTTTGATAATCCAAACAAAACCAACTTGACAGCTCTGACTGATTGTCCCCATTCATAAAACTGCATCTTAATACCTAATCCTCCCCACCACTGCCAGCCAGGCAGTTCCATTGTTAAAAAGATTAAACTATTATCCCATGGAAACACCAATCTCTCATTTTTAAATGTTAGGCTGGAGTCTTCCAATGATGGAAAATGCCAGGATGCATGGGACACTGTATTCCGTAGAGTTCCATGGCCAGTATGTTTAAAACTCATGAAATATAAGCCACTGCCTCATTCATTACTTCTGTAGGTGAATTACTGTTCCCTCCCCCAGTCCAGTCTCAGCTGCTTTGTAACTCAGAAATGAAAATTAAGCATCTTTTGTTTTGCTGTTAAAATGTTTTTGTGGTGGTTTTGTTTTGGTGTTTTTTTTTTTTAAATTCTGCTTGAGTCACAGGCTAAAATTATAGTTGATTTTGGGCTATTTACAGCACAAGGATTTTAATAGCTGGCACTCACTGAAAACCCAAAGAACAGTCCCCAGACTTGGACAAGTTAAACTCTTCGCTTCTGGGCCTTGTGTTAATACCAACTTTTTCCCATGGATTGGTATCAGACATGATCTAAGTGAGGTGCATTTTGAGGCAGATTCCCGCTCTCTCGGAAGAGCAGACTGCTTGGCTGATTCAGGCACCTTCCTGAAAACTCATTTTTACCACATTGGGTCTTGGAGCACTTTGGGTTTTATCAAATCTACTCTGAAAGCTGTGATAACACCCCAACATAAGTTTTAAATTAACCCTCTCTGGCTTAAGGGAATCTAATGTAAAACAGATTTAAGTAGCTTGAGCTACAATCAAAGAGCCCCACGAGGTTGTGTTTGGCCAACTAAACACTTGCTAAAGGATGGCTCATTTAATCTTTGTCATGGGAGATGGTGCATGGTAAACCACACAGGAGGATGTATGGAACAGTAAAGCTTTGTCCAGGCACTGGGGCACTGCTGTGAGCCCTGGCCAGGAGCACAGGGTGCCTGTTCTTGTGTGTGAGCAAAGGCAGCAGCAGCCCGAGCTGTGGGGTGGGACACGGGGCCATGGGGTGGTTCATAGAGTGGTACATGGGGCCATGGGGTGGTTCATAGAGTGGTACATGGGGCCTTGGGGTGGTACATGGGGCCTTGGGGTGGTTCATAGAGTGGTACATGGGGCCTTGGGGTGGTACACGGGGCCATGGGGTGGTTCATAGAGTGATAAGTGGGGCCCTGGGGTGCTTCATGGGGTCATCATTCATTCCTGTCACTTGCTGGAACTGCTGAGCTGTTGCATGCAAGACCTGGGAAGTCAGCATGGTCTGGGGACAGTGATTAAACAAAGATACGGGGCCTAAGGAAATGCCCTGCTTAGCTGAGATTTATGAGGCACGGTCGGATGTGTCACTTGAAACTGCCAAAACAGAGGGGGGTGGGCACTGGTCCTTCTGGATGTGGTGGAGAGCTGCAGGCTGGCCTTTCCCATCCATCTGTGTCCCTGCTACAATGCAGCTGTCTGAGTGATTCCTGCAGCTTCAGGTGCTGGGCTTTTCCTTGGTGTTTCTCGCTTTGGCTTTTTTCCACGGGTAAAAAGAATCCTGTAGTCTTGCTTATTTCACACCTTCAATTTAGAAAAAAAAAAAAAGTGTTTTTCTATGTGGACTTGGCTTTTTCTGTAAATTTTTTACTGAGCTGAGGTGAGGAGCTGAGGCTGCATGGTGGGGCTGTGCAGACCCCTGGATTGATCTATAGCTGCTTGGGGAGTCTCTTGCTGACAGAATGCCTCTTCTCTACAGGAGGAAAGGACTCTGAAGTGAAACTCTCAGGTTTTCATAAGGCAGCATCTCTCTGCTTTGCCTGAAGTACGAATGGGACTGGAGTTAATGGCTTGTGCTTCTGGGATTTCTGCTCCCACCTATTCTGGAAGTGAAGGGTAATCACTAGCTCCTTCTCAGAGCTGAAAAGAGCCAGTATCCAAACGGGGAAGAAGATAAAGCAGATATGCACAGATTATAGTGCTCTGAATGACCAGGAGTGACCTGTGGGACGAGGGTCTATCCTCTCTCTTCTCTTTCTCCCAAAGAAAGGTGCAAGAAGTGCCAGATCACCAGTGGCAGTTGTCCCCTTTGCCACAGCTGCCTTGTTGTGCCAGGTGATGACCAGGAAAACAACCAGCCATGAAGTATGGAAATCCCTGGAATGCTGACTGTCTTCATCTCAAGGAGGGAATCTTCTCCTGGTACATTTT
>WAAG01031278.1:101770-115884 GCA_013390105.1 Tichodroma muraria | reverse complement strand
TGGCAGGCAGGCAGGCAGGCAGGGAGATGATTTCAGAGGAGAAAAATGCTCCTGAACCTCTCTGCTCCTCCCAGGCAAAGAAGCTGCCAGCCTTCATGTGGCATGTCATTCATCAAGCTGTCACCCCGGGCTCCATGGGTTCACCCAGAGGGAGCGTGGGGCACACCTGTAACCTTTGCCTCTGGAGCTGTCTGAGGTTGTCCCCAAGGCCTGTTTCTGGCTGCAAATGCAGCAGTGAGCTGTGGGGGAGGTGGGGAGGGGCTGTGGGTGTTCATACCTGCAGGGCTGGGAGTGGGGAGTGTGTGGAGGGTGCCCTGGAAAGCCTCAGCTCTCCCGTTGTAGGGGTGTGCTGTAGCCTGGGGACACTGCTCCCCTTCCAGGGAGCAGCAGCACAGCTCCTCTCTGCCCTGGGAGAGCTGACACTGCACCCCAAACCCACAGAAGATCCTTTTTTCGGGAGGCATCCCTAGTGCAGGATTTGCTCATGCTGAGGGTGGTTAAGAGCTGTTTCAGAAGATTTCTGGTCACCTTTGTGGGATGCAGAGCATCCTCCCAGACCTGCAAGCAGGCATCTCCTTCCTAAATGCTGGAGCTCAGGTTCTGTTTTGAAGTAACTCTTCCTCTCCCCATCAACTCAAGATGTTCAGATTTTCTATTTAATGCAGGTTTCCAGATGTTATAGCAGCTCAGTCTCGTGGTTTATCTCAGAGCAAAGCACAAAAGAAGAGCCTCTTGCCCATTCCTGGCTGTGCACAGGCAGGAAAGCTGCAGTCCCACCCTGCTGGAGTGACTGCAGGTGGGCTGGGCAGGCTTTGTGCCTGCTGAGGCTATGAGCTGCAAGATGCCCACAGAAACAACAGCTAGGCAGGAGGTAAAAACACACCTGGCAGGAGAAATGAGGGGGTGCCAGCTTCCTTTGAAGTACTATTCGAGTATCTGTATAGAGGGAGTGGTCTTTAAATTAGGGTAAAGTACTTACTTAAAGGACTTACTATCAGGCCAGTAAGTCCCACTCTTCACGGTTATTATATAATTTATATAGCACTTCAAAGGTATCAGGGCTCTCTGCAAGAAAATACTGGGGGAAAATCCACTCCTCAGAAAGTCTGCACTATGACCTTACGAGCATTAAATCCCTGACTCTCCCTTTTTGCTGTAACCTGGAGCCCCCTTCCAAAAAGTCTCCTGAGGTCCCTTTCCCTTCCCTTCATCAGTAGCTTTATTCTCATTACATGTAAGTTTATGGATTAAAGCAGACACTGTTCTCCCTGACATTTAAGAGGATGCTGCTGTGCATCAGAGAATCAATTTAATTTCTTAGTCACTGAATATTTACAGATTTTTTTATTTTTAAAATAATTCTTGCTCCTCTTTTTGTTGTTGTGTTTTGCTTGTTGGTGTCTGTTTTCTTTTCTTTTTTTTTTTTTCCTTTTAACCTCTCAGCTTCACGGGAAGTGGAATCTGGGTGGCTCAAGTATTTCTGGTATCAGGGCTGTAGTGTTTGCTGAAGATCAAAGGAACCTTTTCAAACATCATTGTTACCATTAAGAGGTGGCAGCCGCATTTTAAGTAACCAACCTTTTCATCAGAGGCGTGGGTGATTGAGACACACCAAATCCAGCTGAGGGGGCTGGATTTTGGTTCCTTTCTGGTCAATTTGGGCAGCCCAGTTCTCTTGTAGCCGAGCTCTGGCTGCAGCGAGCCCCCAAGGGATGATCTGACCTTTCGTATGAATTTAGATCTGCATTGTGACTTCTCTAAATTATGACTGCCAGAGGTCCTGGGGTCACAGCTCTCCATCGTCAGAGCATTTCCCAGCACACTCCCAGTGTGGGAGAAGGGATGCAATTACTGATGCTGATTTAAAGAAAAAAGAAAAGAAAAGAAAAGAAAAGAAAAGAAAAGAAAAGAAAAGAAAAGAAAAGAAAAGAAAAGAAAAGAAAAGAAAAGAAAAGAAAAGAAAAGAAAAGAAAAGAAAAGAAAAGAAAAGCTGGATGTGAACTGGTTGTAAAAATGACAATCTGCTGGGGCATGTCCTTGTTTTGACTGCTGTCAAATTTTTGTCAATTTTTTGACAAAATATAAATGGCACCACCTAAATTTCTGGTGTAGGACAACAAATTAGCTCTGAACATGTCCCAGATGGTGTTTCTGCCACCTTATAAATGGTTAAAGTAGAAGAGCTGCTCTCTTTGCTTAGATAAACAGGGTCTCTGTGTGAATAGCTTGCAACCCCCAGTCATAATCCCTCTCTGATCTCTGGTTATAAAAATGATAGATGGAATGTAAACTCCATAAAGATTAGTAATCACCAAAAGAGTAGAAAAAATATTGGGAAGAGTTGTAAGGTTTTTCTGCATTCCTGAGGAATTCTGCAGGGATTCCTTTTCCTTGGTGGGGCTTGTGCTATTCCCCAGCTCATCTCCTTTCAAACTTGCTGTCTGGAGATGTTCGTGGAGGATTGTCAAGTATTTCTAAAGAAGTCTGGCATGGATTCACTGTATCCTCGTGTAAATGAGTGCTGCTCACCCCGATTTCCGCAGTTGTGAAGCAGGGCAACAGGATGTATGTGCTTGTCAAAGAATTTGGGGCTGCACTGCTGGCTCAGGTCGTGCTGTGGTGTTCTCAGGGAGGGAGTTCTGACTCCAAAGCATCGTTGCTCTCTGGCAGAACAGCAACTCTCTGTCATGCTGTACATTCCAGAGTGTTCATGTGGAATCCTTTCTTCCCAATCTTTTGCACATCAGGCAGAACTTCCAAACACAGCTCTTGATCTTGTGTCTCGTGCTGCACGTCTGATTTTCAGAAGTTCATAGTTTACCTTAAAATGTAACCATTTCGCAGTGTACAAAGGCAGATTGCAATCACATTGAGAGTCACATCTCTCTCAAAAAAACTCCAAACTCAGTCCTTTAGTACACTTTGTGAAATACTCTGGGGTTAAAAAGTGTGCAGGTGGATCTTCCCAAAAATGGAATGGTTGGGAACTGGGTTATGACGGCTGCAGCCTTTGAAAAATCCAGTCCAATGAGTATGTGGAATATTTGTTGGATTTGAAATTAAGTTTCTGCTAGCTGGTAACAATAAGGCAGCTTGGGGAGAGGGAAGATGAAAACAAGAGATGTTCCCATCCTTTGGGATGGGATGGGGTCTTGGGGTGAAGGTCCTAAGTTGGTGCAGGTGGTTTGGTGGGACAGGGAATATCTACAGGGAACAAACCCATGGGGCACTTGTGGTGTGGCTGAACCACCAGTGCAGGATCCATGCCTGGGCTATGAGCTGAGGGATTTGGGGGAAATGAGGAGCTTGTTTCACCTACACTTCTGCAGGGTTTTCCCACATACCTCCCACCTCTGTAGGGCCCTTGGACTGTGTTCAGAGCAGCTGTGTCAGGTTGAACAGCTCCAGGGACAAAGTCAGGCTTTCATTTAGTAGGAAGGTGTTTGAGGTATGTTGCCAAGATGGTGTTTTATTGCAAATTATCAATGTAAGCTGCATCATAGACCACCCAGAATCTTCCCTGAGAACATGGCTGTGCTTTGAAACTCCTTTGAGATTCTGTTGCCATCTCGTCCCTGCAGTGGGTACAAGCTGCCTTGGGTCCTCTGCTGATGCCATGTGCTGTTGGTGAGTCTTTTTCCTGTTATCCTGGGAGAGTGTTTTACTTCAATATGTTTGCAGTCTGGTTGTATCTGTTTTCCAGCTGGGAAACTGGGGTGCAAGCAAGCAATCCTTCCAAGACCACATAGGAAACTTACGAAAATCAAGGACTTAAACCAGACTCCAGATAAGCACTTAAAATATTTTGGGTTTTTTCTCTTTTGCTGCTGATTACTGCAGCTCATTTATCTTTCCTGACAAACTCAGCCATCCCCATTGAAAATCTGGATTTGGCTGGAGACTACTCCAGCAAAACATTTGGGATTTTGTCATGACAAGATCTGTAAGGCTGGCTGAAACAGCACAGCTTATGCTTTAAGAATTAAAAACTCTGCTTTGAGTTCATTGACCTGTCTTTCTCTCCTGCAAAACGGATGGATCACTTTCAGTTCTGCCCTAATGACACTCCACTTGGCTATACATCACTGTTCCTAATATTAGGAACTCCTGTCTTAAATCAGCAAGAGCTGGATGTCCCTTTCAGCAGCCTGCAGTGCTTACCTGTGTTAACAGCCTTGCACAGAAATAGTTGTGCTTCGAGATGCCTGACTTGTGCAGTCTCACAGGGAGGGTTATTCCTTAAATGGGTTAGGAGAGCTTAAAAAAACAAACTGTAAAAGAATTGTTTACACCCCTTTTTATAGCTAGGTCAGTTCACAACCTGGTTCCACAAATGGTTCTGTTGGCACAACCAGAAGGGGAAGAAAGGCAAAAACTGTTTGTGTCAGTGCTGCTGCCAAAGACAACATGTTGTGAAGCCACAGCCTCGGTCCCTCCTGTGTGGGGAGCAAGTCCCCTCCACTCCCTGCAGCCCCAAACACCATCCACAAACAGCAAAAGGGACTCTGACACTTCCTCTCCCAAAGCCAGCGGGGGCCTGTAATAATAAGGATTTGATAAACACCCCAAAGCACTTACTCTGCTTTTTCAGGGAGCTGCAAGCCAGGGAACAGCCAGAGAGACATTAAAGAGCAGAAGCAGAATAGAGTGTAATTAACTTTAAACCCCTGTGAAACTCTTGCTGCTGTGTGTGGCAGGCTCACTGTGGAGCACAGTTGGGTTTAGTGCAAGTTCTAATCTTAGTATCAAGTCAAGGCTTGTCCAGAGAGTGTGCGTGCCTTTATTAGCATGCAAATCACATATCCTCCTTATTACACTGTCTCTGCATCCCTCCCTCTAGAGCTGTTTAATAGAAGCAGGCATGAACTAATTTAATTCCTTTATTCATACCTCATCCTTGAAGTGCAGAGCCCAAGGCAGGAATGCCAACGGGCACACGCCCATGCCCTCTCCGCTTCCACTACCAGCGTGGCAGGCCTGACCTTCACCTCATTAGGCACGGAATAAATGCCCTGCCATGAAGATGAGGATGTCAGGCACTATATGCATAAATCACATAAGGAGTTTCCAAATGGCTTTCATCTTGGGAGTCCTTACGAGTTCAGAGCTATGGATCAGTCCAGAGTGGATACCTTTCAGCGGTAATTCCACATCTGAAGTTCTTTAATGGTGTGGCTCCTTTAAATAAGATTCTAAAAGCCCAAGCCAGCTGAAATGGCAGCACACAATCAAGTTAATTACTTTAATTATTATAAAATTATCAGACAGTGTATTTGTAATTTTAATCTCCTAATCCGCAAAGTACCTTTTTCCCTTTAGTGCCCCTAAAGAAAATAAAATAGCTTTTGGTTTCCTTGCCAGCTTTTCAAGGATCTTTGAAAACTGAGAAGAAAACCTCCCACAAATAGCCTGGCTGTGATTATGAGGTTTCTTTTTTCGTTATTTAAAATATCGTCCTTTATATGAATGCAAAGCATTTAAAAGAAGTAATAGGATCTATCCCAGCAAACCAGGCATTTGAGTTTGAGATTTCTTGGGTTACTTAGACTGTACAAAGGTAATGCACAACATAAACCTTCCCTGAAGTGCAGAGGAAATTGGAGCTTATGGCAAGGGAAAACCAGTAGCCAAAGAACGAGCCCAGGGCTACTCTCTGTTATGTTTCCAGCTGCCTTATTTGAAGTGTTACGGCTGGAAAACTGCACTCAAAGTTTTGCACTGAAGGACCCCAAAGTGCTTCCCCCTGGTATGAAAAAGGGTTCCTGACCTCCAGGGCTGCAGCCATTCTGCACTTCAGCTCGTCCTCCGGGACGATCCAAGATTCTCCAGCATAGCAAGGCTGTTTGTAGAGAAACATCCCACTGCAACCTCCTGAACTCCCAGCCTGGAGAGCCCCTCAGGCCGCCCTGAGGTGAGAGCTGGTCATGACTGTTCCTTTCACCAGCCCTTGGGGCTGAGTTTAGGGCTCATTGTGTTTCTGATCTGTGTAAACCCTGACACACCATCAGTTCCTGTGCTGGCTGTTTGATCTCCTGGAAGATGAAGAGGTTGGGCAGAATATGTGGGATTTTCACTATTTGAACTCTATTGGACCTATGGGGTCCAAGCAGGGCTTAGCTGTTAAATCCATTTTTTATAAACTTAAAAATGCACCTACATTGGATGGTTGAGCATCTTACAGCTTTTTTTCTTATCATACCCCTATAACTGCTACTCCTTTTCATTTTGAGTTGATGTAAAGAGGGAAAGAAAAAGTTTAGTGATGTGTCCAAGGTCATGAAGGGAAGTAGTAGTGGAGGGATTTGAACCTCAGACATAATTTAAGTTCTTGGCTGTGGCACCATCTCTCTCTGTGGTGTGTGAAACAAGCTCATAGCTTTTCTATTGTGGAGAAAGCACCTATTTTCCTATTTGCTACCTCTTCCTACTGCAGGGAATTATTTTTAAGCACAAAGAATAGAAACAGCTGGCTGTTTCTGTTTAAGCTACTGTAGGAATAATCTGCGTGGAAAAAAACTCAGATGTTTTCCCAAATAGGAAGTAATTTAGATTTCAGATTAATGGCTGTGACAATGGAAATATATAAAATCTTTTCCTGATATGGAGCCCAAACCATGGGTTGTTCTTATCCATGGTGGACACAGGTGTGAAATCTCTCTTGTGCTACACACGGGGAACAAACAACAAAGAAAGGGACAAATATCCCTGTTATGCAGAGCTCCCAGCCTGTGGTTTGCATTTAGTTGTGTGAGTGAATTTAACTGGTGCTGGTGAATGATGACAGCTCTTGCTCTTTCAAGCCTTCCTCTCTTGCAGGCACTCTGCCCTGATCCTGCTCGGGGAAATGAATCATTTTCCCAGAAATAAGAGTGAGAGTGAGAAGTAGGGAGGATCAGGGCACTCACTGAATTGTTCTCTCTGGGACCTATAAATCCTCAATCCTGGCTGTGAAAGGAGATTCACAAAATGAAAATTAAGGCTTGGGGTGGACAGTGGGGATGGAGGGAGCCAGCACAAGGAGCAAGCCCAGGTCTGGGGCAGTGATGGTACTCCAGGCTGTCAGCTGCAGTTTACAAGGAGACTGAAGCTGAAGTTTTCCCTGCTGTCAATGCCCTGTGGGTGGGATGGTGCCAGCCTTCCTGGGGACAGCAGGGCTGTAACCCGGGGCTTTCTTCGCAGGCACCTGCTCAAACAGAGAATTTCTGCTTTGGGCAAGCCTTAAGCTGTACATGGTAGCAGCACGTACCTGAGCACCTCAGATTGCACACGGCAGGTGGGGAGCAGTGTGCCTGCAGTGCCAGGGAGCCTGGGAGGGACGTGAGGGGAGAGGCTTGGTCAGATCTGGGTTTTGTGGCAGAAGGGCTGCTGAGATCTGTGCATGGAGTGTTTCTTTGCCTTGCATGAAGGCCCTCAGCATTCCCCACGTGTTCCACTCTCTGATAAGCTTAACAGGATAAAGAAAATGTTACCAAATGCATTCTAACAGATGACTGCAATTTGCACTCAGCTGTTAAGCTGCTGGCTTTTCTGCCTTAGAAATTGCAGAATGGGAAAGCCTAGCCTGTGTTATCAAGAGGGGTGAGATGAAAGTGAGGAGCTGCAGAGTGAAGCTCCACAAATTTCTCTTGCACTTGGTCAAACTACAAATAATCAGATTAAGCCATAACTGTACAAATGGGGCTTGAGTGTGTTTGCTCTGCTGACTTGGTCATGCATTCAGGACGTTCAGACTGGTGTAACTACAGCCCAGGAGGTATTAGTCACGCTGGGAGGACTTCAGTGAATATAAGAGGGCTTCATCTGGGCAGTTACCAAGGCAACTCTTGCTAATATTTCATTACAATGCTTTTGCCCTCTGCAGGTCCCACGGATTAGGACTGGGAATCTCAGAAAGAAGAGCTGATTGTCAATATTGTGCTTGGATTGAATGTAGCCCAGAGGGAAAATAAAAAAAGGTAAAGCATTTCCCATAGGCAGAGCCCACAATGTGCAGCTGGAGCTAAACTCTGTCTGTCATCCAGCACTGCCTTGTGCCCTGAGGAGAGTCTTGGGTAGCAACTAATCTTCCTCTTTCCAGCTCTGAAATAAGTGGAAAATGCAGGTATGAACTCATCCTCATCCATGTTGAGATGCAGAGCAGCAGAGCTGTGCCAGGTTCCGTTCAGAGTGGCTGCAGCACAACCTGCACCAGTACAGGTCTGGTGCCCTCAAACTGGGGGACAGTGCCACCCTCTCACCTCAGGGCTGTGGCTGTCACCAGTGTGTTTGCTGGCTCTGTGCACCTTCCTCTAACTGTGTTCCTTGTCACTGACACCAGATTCTGTTGCTGATTCCCTTGGGGAGACACAGCCACTGGGTGTTGGACTGGGCATCCTCTTCCTCTGGGAAAACACATGTGAAAATAAAGGGGCATCTGCTGGTGTGGGATATTGCTTGAGATGTTCTTTGCTCTGGGCCAGCTGCTGGGGTCTGTTGCTTGTTCCTAATTACACTTTTCATTAGCTGTGGATTACTTCTCATTAATGAAACAGGATTTAATAGGAAAATGGCAATACGGCTGAGATTAGAGGTGCTACTGGGTTTTTATCTGCTACCAGTGATTTCCACCTAGGTTTTGAAAAACTGGATATGATGTGTGGATATGATGTTGGTGGAAGCCAACAAGGGTATGTCATGACCCCATGCCTGAAGAGTATTTATGTGCACATAGCCACAGGGCACAGAAACAACCCCGGGTGAAGTAATCTGTGGGAGGATGAACTTCCCGGCATTCAAAGAAGTTACAATGACATAGTAGGAAAAGTCCTATTCTCTGAGTCAGGCTTGAGTCAGTTTCCCATTTGCAGTGCTGGATGTGTCCCACCTTTCAGACAAGGAGCAAAAGCGTGTTCTGTCTGTGTGTCTCCAGTGTGCCCCCACTGCTCTGTCACACTCGAGCGGGTGTGTAACCCCAGCATCGCACTGGTTTTCACCCCGAGCACATTCCCTCATCCCCCTGCTTCCTCCATGGATTCAACTTGACACAGTGCTCTTGGTCCTCCTGCAGCGCTAAACAACTTCCAAAGCTCAGCCCAGGAGTAGCTGCGCTTTTCTGGTGGGTGAACTGATCTCTGTTGACATGTCAGCTCGTTAAATCTGCAGGGCCCTTCTGGCTGAAGGCAGGACTGTGTGGCACATTTAAAGCATGATTTAGTTATTAACATAAAAGCAGCTGTGTTCCTGTTTGAGCTGTGCAAAGAAAAACACGTAGCTAATGATGACCGAGCCCAAAGCGTGCCTAGGAGACAGCACTTACGTATGTTTTCCATGTGCCCCAGAATAATACAGAGTTTAGGCTTTAAAAGAAAGTATTTGGGTCCTTGCCAGGTAGACAGACAGTATGAATGAAACACCTGTTCTGGCTTTGGGAGGGTTTTGGAACCATTTGATTACAGGGAAGGTACAGGCTGACCTTAAAGTGAATTGAATTCTCTGGTGTAGAGTAACACGTCCTGCTACATTATGAATCTTCTTGATCTCTTCCTGAAAATGTCCACAGCAGACAAAACACAGATGTCTCCTCCTTTTGGTTTTAACTAAAAGGTGCTGCTTGGGCATGGCAAATTGACCAGCTCTGTCTCAAAACAGTCTTTTTCAATTTTGAATAAATGTTAAAGGAGGAACACTATAAAGGAAACAAAGATAAAACACATTAAAGTAATTCTACCGAGAGGAAAAATAACTGTTCATTCCAGATGCGTCCTAATCCGGTCTTGCCAACGCTCCTTGGTACTTGGCAGTTTTAGGGGGTTGCATTTTAACATGGTGTAATTCAATTCCAAAAAAGATAAAGAATTATGTCTTTCCTAGAGCTGTTCCCTATTGAATCACCTTATCAGTCTGGTCTGGTTTGTCCTGTCAACTATTTCTGTTAATATGGCAAAACCAGCACCAGGAATACTTTCACAAAAGCAGACTACAGCAGATGGTAGTGTGATGGTTTGGTCCCCCCTCTGGCCTTTGGCTTTATATGTTCATAAGAACCAGTCTGAGAAACCAAGGCAGATCCTGGTCAAATTCCTCATGCCTTCAACAAAACTCTCCAGTCCTTTCCCCCTGTAGATTCAAGCTGTGCCCTAGCTCCCCCGATGCAGAAGGGTTTAAAAAGCTGTAATTGAGCTGTCAGTTTGAAGAACAAACAGGGGAAATGTACTTTGGGTCTCTGTCTGGGGGCTGTTTGCAGAACTGTCAGTATGTGCATGTGTGTGGGTCTGTGAACAGGGGGGGAGCTCCTTTCTGAGCCTCTGGGAACGCAGCAAACCCCACACAAACCTTGTGTGGGACCTGCTGATGCCTTTTGTGGGTTTGTTTTACAACCTTCTCAGGTAGAGCCTCTGGAGACTGTAAAATTATAAAGCTGGAGATGTGCTAAAAGGATATTGACTGCACTTCTGGCTTGTGTTAGTCCAACTCCAGCTCACATGGAATTAGTTCTTAGCTCCTGGTAGCTGCTCCTGACACACTTGTGTCAAGACACAGCACGCTTACAAGCGGTGAGCTTGGCGTGAAGTTCTTGGGTCAGCACAGAGCACAGCTCAGGAAACACATTCCTTCACACAGCCTGCAGCAGGGTAGCAGGAAAGTGATTAAATCTTCCCTAAGATAACATGTTCCTGACCCTACACCATACAAAAGCCATATGCTCACTTATTTCTCTTGGCTCAGGCCCTGTTCTCAGTGATGGCTCTGACTGTGGTGGTGCCTTGGTAGGAAATACTGCAAGTGAAGGAAATGGGTCTTTCTCCATTGGCTATATATTGCTTTTCCCGGAGCGAGGAGAACTCCTTACATTTCTCTGTGTAATAGACAAGATAAAACCAGAGAATTTATTCCCAGGAAGCAGAATGTGTCTGTGTCACCATTGAATTACTTGTTTCTGGCTGTGGGATGCTTCCCTGTGCTCCTGCTGTAGGTTAAAAGCATCTATACAGACAGGAAACCTCTCACTTGCAGAATCTTTGTTCAGATTTAGGAACTGGGTTCCCTCATTGAGGTAAGTTGTTTGGAGCCCATACATTGAATTTGTTCTCAGATTTCTTTTAAGCTCTTCCTGTCCCTCCACGCCCCCAAACCCCTTCTGTCACTCAACAGCTTGCTTGAAGAAAGAGTTTGTGGTTTCTGGTGGCAGCTTTGGGCAAGCTCCTCGTGGTCCTGCAGTTTTTAGGGAGGCAAAAGTAAAACCTTCAATGGAACTCGGATGTCTTTAGCAGATGCAGATGGATAACAGCATGGCTGAGGTCGTGTTACTGCATGTAGGCTCAGAGAAGATTGGAGTAGGAATGCTACAGGCTTGATTCTTTTTTTCCAGTTCTTTCTGCATTCACTGGTAGTGGATTGGATTTAAAATGAAAAGTCTCTTCTGTTTCAACACCTCTTATTTGAGAGCATGTCACTGTGACCAGCTTTGTGGAGCCAAGCCAAGAAGCACCACTGCGAAGCTCAAGAAACCAGTAAAATTCAAAGAGGGATCAGAGCAGTAAAGGAATGGCAAATGTCCAGGGATGTTGAAATTTATGCTTAGAAAAACCTCTTAAATGGAAGAAAGGCTTCACTACTAAAGCTAAGTTCTAGCTGTTAAAAATCAGGCAACATCTTTTCTGGGAGCAGAGTATTCCTTGCCCCCCATGGGGGTTTTCACTGGAAATGTTTGCTGCTGGTGACTCTCAGATGAGATGTCAGACCAGGTGGGACTCATGTCCAGTTCAAATTAGTAAATATGACCTTTTTTCCTGAGTGTGGCTGAAAAGAGATGGCATCAGGGAAGGAGTTTAAGTTGTTAACCTCAACTTTTTGGTTAACCTCTAAATTGAATGTTTAGCAATGTTAGAAACCCTCTGTCTTTTTCTTCCTGTGCTGGAAAAAGACCCTCAGAATGCTCTGTCTTTAAACTATTTCCATTGCTTCTTGGAAAACTTCAGATCCCCTCAATTACAGGTAACCTAAGCATGATTTCAGTCTTCAAACTGTCTTTGAAAGAAGCTCTGCAGTCAACTGGAGGCCAGTTCAGACTGCAGAAGGGTCATTTTTTCTGCGTGGTGCTCCTGAGTCTGTGCCACAAAACCCACGTGCTAACTGTGATTTCACTTTCCTTAATTGCATTTTGGAAGGGAGATTAATTATATTACCACTAGAGGGATTACAGATATTAGACTGGCCCAAGTGTTTTGCCCTGAAACTCTTGTGGGGGTGGGAGAAAGTTATTTTCCTAATCTGTGCCCTGCTTTCCTTGTTAACTCTTTTTTACGTATTTACAGGTGCCGTGGGGTGTAAGTAGCTAATTAAATACGGCATTTGATAAAGTTGAAGGAAGTTTTAATTCCTGTCCTGTGGAGTATTGGTCTCCCCCACATAAACATGTTAGTTAACGATTACTGCAGAGCACAAGTCTTTTCAAAGGTGGCTGTTCTCAGAGGAACCTACCCATTTTCAAGCACGGTTTAAAGGGCAAAGACTGTCTGTTCTCTTGATAAGAAATTGTTTTTAAAGGTTCTATTTAGCTTTTAAAGGATACATTCATCCGTGGAGAGATAAGATCTTGCATTAAGCGGGGAAACCAGGGGAAAGGTCTCCAAAGAGACGGGCAAGCAGGAAGGGGTTAAAAGATGTCTGAAAGCGCTTTAGGAAGCCTTTCTAACTGAATGGGTTTGGTGGCCGTGCTTCAGTGCTTCCTCGCCATGTGGAACCGGGCACCTCTCACCGCCCTGCGTTCACAAGTCCTGATGTCATGATAATGTGATCCCCGGGAAACAGCTGGCACTGGATGCTCCCGATGGCAGGGCACTCCTGCACTCCTCCGCCCCCCGGTGCTGGGACCCACCAGCATCCCCGAGGGCACCTGGCTGGAGGGCTGCGAGTGCCCCGCTGCCTGCAGGACGCTGTGGAAACCTTACAATAAATCGGTATATACACTTTACACACATTTACAGTGCTCCAGGATACAGCACGAGGGATCTTTCAAAGCACCTGAAAGTGCTGAAATCAATGTAATTGCAGAGCCTGGCTGGTACACGCCACGTGGAAATAAAGCTCGTGGAGCTGTATAGTTGAGCCACACGCATCACAATGTTGTTTTGGTTTTGGTTTTGGTTTTTATTCTCTTTAAAGCTTTTCATACTTAAGACAGTAGCTTTCCCAAGAGGACTGGTACCTCCTAGGCTGTCCACAGAAAATAAACAAAGAGGATGATGTGATGCAAAGAGCAAATGCCCAGCAGCAGCCTGTGAAGACCTGGACACGCTTAAGAGCTTGTTTTGCTTCCTATGGGGTTCAAAAACCGCAGCAATCCAACTGTTTGGAGTCCAGACCTGGTCTCTTGGTACGTCCTAGTTTAAAGATGCAGTCTTGTCCAGTTCAGGCACATTTAGTGTGTATTATTTAATTCTTGGATTTTAAGAGTCTGTGTTTGCCAGAAAATCAAAGCAGTGGTTTGATGAGTTATGTGTTCCTCTACATTTATGTTCAGGTTTTTATCTGTAAAATGTCTTCCCCCCAGCAGCAAATGAAGACCTGGCAGTGCATGTGTCCTTGCAAGTCACACCATGGAGGGATTGTCCATGGACAGCGAAGGGATGGGAGAAAGTTGGGTTATCGCTGAGCTGCTTCCTTCCCCCTTAGGTGAGAGGGTAAAGTCATTTCCCCGAAGCCATCCTTTCCGGGGAAAGTGGAAGTAAAATTTTCACTGCCCAAATTAAATGAGAACCCACAGCATACCTCGAGGAGAGCGCACTGGGTTTGGTCAAGCCTTCCCCTGTTTTGTTAATTAGTAATAGAGTTTTTCCTGTAGATATCCCGATCTATCGGTTAATGGAGTTTAACATACTAAAACACCAGCGAGCCGCCGCGGGCAGCGCAGCCCCGCCGATACAATGGGCACATTGTTCCCGGGGGATCCCGTCCGCGTTTATTTGGGCGGGGGCGGCATCACTTCACCCCGCTCGGCCCCCCCTCGCTCCGGCGGGGCCGGGGGGTTCCCGGGGCGGCAAAAGGGTTAATCGGGGCGGCGGGGCTGCCGCGGCCCCTCCCCGCCGCCGGGGCTGAAGTAGCGCGGCGGCGGCGGCGGCGAGGGGCAGAGCCGA